>SNQJ01S0013610.1:0-10659 GCA_010110895.2 Picea sitchensis
ATCATAATCATATACAAAAGGTCTAACATCAAAAAGGGTCCAGATCACTTGCGAGCAAGTGTCCTCAAAGAATAAGTGGTCTCAGTGCGCCAGAGCGGGATGTTACAGTATAGGCATGGTTTCCTTATTGGTATTTGGTTGCTAACGCGCCAGATTATCTAGAGTCCTCGGTCTAGATAGGCCATGTTTGCGCCAAGGTTACTGATGCATCTATCACCCTTAAAAAAAATGATTCCTGATGAGGGGATCATGGCATGCCCTATGGGATAATGGTGAACAAGAACTTGGCTGAAGTCGATTCATTCTATGTGATTGTTTTCGAGCATTACATGTTTCTTTTGGCGCATCGGTTGAACTCCTTCAGGCATTTGGTTCGTGCCCCTTGAGGTTCTAGTCTTTGTTCATCTAGGCCATTGTGTCGGGATGGGGGTGTTGTCCCTTAGTTGTGGGCGGTGTCATGTTGCATCAGGTGGGTAGTCATTTCTCCTTGTTGTGTTATGCATGTTCCACCCAGTTACCTTTGTGCTAGTGCATGGATTCATAATTGCCTTTTGCTTGGACTGCGTACTTGCGTTCATTACTAGTTGTGTGGTTAAACTATTTTGTCTTCGCCTTCTCGCCTAAAAAGAAAAAAAAAATTGCATCTTGTTTTTTGCTTATAGTTTTAACAATGGGGTTGTTACATGTGGTATCAGAGCGGGTTCAACCCACGAATTGGGATCACTACGGCTTTTGTTGATTGGGTATTTGATTATATTGTTATAAGTTGAATTGTATTCATGCAGGTAATCATGGTTATAGGATGTCACAGAGGAAGACGATGGGGTGCTAGGGGAGGAGGCACGACACCTCCAACAACATCCACACCTAAGGGCTCCAACCCCCAGGGAGATGAACAGGTTGTCAGGAAGGAGAAAATACCAGTAGGTGATGTGGTTGGAATGATGATATCTTTTCAGCACATGTATGAGGCACTGATCAACCGTTTGGATAGATATGAGGCAAGAGTGCCGACACCCCCTGAGGGTCCATTGCGCGCTCGGATCAGTATTGGTAGAATTCACTGTGAACTCGAGATGGTCAAATTTCCTGAGTTCTTTGGTGCCTTGGACGGTGTAATGGCTGAGTTATGGTTGGAGAATATGGCGATGTGCTTTTCACTTCATGACTATATCTCCAACATGAATTTCCACATGGCAGTTTTTCAACTGAAGGGGAGCTCTCTTCTATGGTGGAAGACTCTCCTACCGCAACTGAACATGGCCATCAAATATGTATAATGGGAATTGTTTGAGGAGTCATTCCGAGAGAGGTACCTATTAGAAGAATTCATTGAGATTCAACTCAACGAGTGCAACGCCTTACAACAGGGAATCCATATGCTTCTTGAGTATGAGGCCCATTTTATGGAGTTAATTCGATATACTCTGCATCTTAACACTAAGAAACTTAAGGTCAACAAGTTTGTTTTCATCCTTAATCGCAACATACATGCAAAGGTTAAAGTTTTGATGCCTCAAACCTTGCATGATGTCATCCAGAAGGCCCTCATAGGATAGGAGGAGCTTATCAGTGGGGGTCAGAGAAGGAATCTAGTGCGACCACGAAGGCAAGTGTCATCTGGTGTGCAACAACATCAGAAACCAACCAGACATATGCCAGGATATCGTGGATTCCATAGGGGATCCACTTTCACTACACCTCGACAATCGGTACCTCAGAAGATGACACCTTATCGGGGACCACAACATCAACAGCAACATCGACTGCAATAGCATCATTTTAGGCCTATTCAGTAGAACAAACCAGGATTCCAGGCTGGTAGGTCGTAATATTCTACTTCGGGTACCATGAGTACTAGAATAAAGAAGGGGTGTTGGACATGTGGGGAGCCACACTACCAGTGTGACTGCCCAGTGGAGAGGAATAGAGCATCTGGATTAGCTAGAACAACTACCGTGGGAGATTTGGGCAAGGCCCATCAGATTCATGCAGTGGTGAATAACTACCAGGAAAAGCACCTGTCGACTATTCTCGAGACATCATGTAGCATCGCTGACTAGACCCTTAGTATTTTGATAGATCGTGGTGCTACTGAGAGTTTCATTTCTGCTGTAGCGCTAAAAAGGCTTAAGGTAAAGGAAGTCAAACATGATGAGTTTAGCTTCGTAGAGATGGCTTTGGGAGCCAAACAGAAGGTTGGAGGAAAGGTTATGGGCTGCACCATCAAATTGGGATATTTTTTCACCAGGGCCAACCTGTAAGTGACGATCTTAGGATCTTATAACCTTGTGATCAATATGGACTGTTTGGAATCGCATGAGGCGACACTCAACTGCAAGACAAAACAATTGAGCTTGGTCAAAGATGAGAGGAAAAGACACGCGATTGTAGGATGGAACCATGGATTTTCTCTGAGGTTCATCTCTTCCTTGCAACTATGGAAGAGCATGCACAAAGGATGTAAGATTTATGTGATTCTTGTGTTAAACGAGAAGGGAGTAGCAGAAGGTCTAGAACACCTTCCAGTGGTGAGAGAGTTTGTGGATGTCTTCCCAGAGGAATTACCTGGGATGTCACCAAAGATGGAATTGGATTTTACTATAGACCTAAAACCGTGGACTAAACCGATAGGGAGAATTCCTTATCGGATGTAGACCTTGGAGTTACGGGATTTAAGAATGCAACTGAAAGAATTTATGGACCTGGGACTGATACATCCAAGTGTGTCACCGTGGGGTGCGCCTGTTATTTTAATACAATATAAGGATAGGTCGTGGAGGCTTTGCATTGACTATCGTCAATCGAACAAGGAAATGATCAAGAATCAATATCCATTTCTGAGGATCAATAATCTGTTTGATCAGATGAAGGGTGCGACAGTGTTCTGAAAGATTGATTTGTGATCAGGGTATCACCAGTTACAGATGAAGGAGGATGATGTCCCTAATACCACCTTTAAGACGAGGTCTGGACATTACGAGTTTACTTTTTTACCATTTGTACTAACAAATGCCCCAGGTGTATTTATGATTTTGATGAACGGGGTGTTCTGCGAGTACTTGGACAAGTTCAGCCAAGTATTCATTGATGATATTTTGATTTACTCTTGGACGATAGAGGAACATGAAGAAAACTTATGCTTGGTACTACAGTTTCTATGAGAGCACAAATTTTATGGGATGTTGTCCAAATGATCATTTTATCAATCGAATATTCACTACTTAGGGCATGTCGTCTCCGATGAATGTATCGTTGTGGATCCAGCAAAGGTCGAGGCTATTATGGAATGGTCTGCGATGTTGATTTCCTCCATAGCCTTCAGCTCAATGTTGATTTCCCATGGCCTTCGATCCCTACATGTCTTGACCATCTTGTGGTTAATTGATTACGATGATTGTGGTTTACTTTTTCCTTCTTCCCTATATCCTCACTCCGCGCCTTAGTAGTCGGCTAGGATCCTGATCTACGGTCATCGCTTCGGAATTAATAGACCTATGGATCTCAATGTCCTACTTTTATGTGCATGGATGATGAGTGAAGAATGTTCCTGTTAGCCGTCTACCTCTGTTGTTTGTCCTTGTCTGATTGTTGGTCGTGTGCCTTCTAACAAAAATAACTTCTGCATATGGACTTCATTGCATCCTTGTTAGTTTATCTCTGTGATTTTTTTTGTTCTCCGCACCTTAAGGGCTTCATCATGGATTTTGTCTATTCTTTGGATGATATAATATTTGTGATCATTTCAATGACTTTCCCAATGGATCTTTGCGTTTCTTTTTCTTGTCTGTATTTTTCCCCTTGGTCACTCTCATGATTTTCCGTTATCAAGACTGGAACCGTGCATTTTAGGACTACGTTTTTGGCCATTGGATGTCCCTGAGATTTACCCTTGTTACTTTAGAAATTTTCTTATTATTGAATGACATAAAATATGTAAATTCCCTTTTAGTATGTTTTCACAACGATTTTCCTTATATATTAATGATGGAAATGTAAATTCCCTTATTTTACGTTTGCACAATGATTTTTCTTATATATTAATGATGGCAATGTAAATTCCCTTTCTGGTAAGTATGCACAATGATTTTTCTTATATATTAATGATGGCAATGTAAATTCCCTTCTGGTATGTTTGTACAATTAGTTTGCTTACATATTAATGATGGCAATGTAAATCCCCTACTGGTGCGTTTTGTACAACAATTTTGCTTGTATCTTAATTACAAAAATGTAATCCCCTTCTTGTGCATTTTGTATGGCTACCTTGCTTATATATTAATGACGACGAATGTGATTCCCTCTCGTGTGCATGTACAATGTTTTTTCTTATTTACTGTTGACGGTGAATAATAAATCATTCTAGTGTGCATGTATAGCGTTTTTTCTTATTTACTGTTTACAGTGAACAATAATTCCATTATGTACAACATTTTTTCTTATTTACTATTGACGGTGAATGATAAATCCATTCTGGTGTGCATTTACAACGTTTTTTCTTATTTACTGTTGACAGTGAATAATAAATCCGTTCTGGTGTTCATGTACAACGTTTTTTCTTATTTATTATTGACGGTGAATAATAAATCCATTCCGGTGTGCATGTACAACGTTTTTTCTTATTTACTGTTGACAGTGAACAATAAATCCATTATGTAGAGTGTTTTTTCTTATTTACCATTGACAGTGAATAATAAATCCATTCCGGTGTGTGTGTACAACGTTTTTTCTTATTTATTGTTGACGGTGAATAATAAATCCATTATGGTGTGCATGTACAACATTTTTTCTTATTTACTATTGATGGTGAATAATAAATCCATTATGTACAACGTTTTTGCTTTTTTAGTATTGACGGTGAACAATAAATCCATTATGTATAGTGTTTTTGCTTATTTACTATTGATGGCGATAATAAATCTATTCTGGTGTGCATGTACAACGTTTTTGCATATTTATTTATGAGGGCGAATATATTTCCACTTTTGCCTAAAATGAAAAAAAAAATTTGCATCTTTTGTTTCACTTATAGTTGTAATGATGGGGTTGTTACATGTGGTATCAAAGCGGGTTCAACCCGTGACTTGGGATCGCTACGGCTTTCATTGATTGGGTATTTGATTATATTATTTCTAATTAAGTTGACTTGTATTCATGCAGGTAATCATGGTTAGAGGACGTCGCAGAGGCAAGCAACGGGGTGCTAGGGGAGGAGGCACAATGCCTCTAACAACATATATGCCTAAGGGGTCCAACCCCCAGGGAAACAAACAGATTGTCGGGCAGGAGAAAATAATAGTGGGTGATGTGGTTGGAATGATGAGATATTTTCAATGCATGTCTGAGGCACTGATCAGTCATTTGGAAAGAGATGAGGCAAGAGCGTCGACACCCCCTGAGGGTCCACTAGGCACTTCGGTATGTACTGGTAGCATTCTCCGTGAACTCGAGAAGGTCAAATTTCCTGAGTTCTTTGGTTCCTTGGATGATGCAGCCGTCGAGGTATGGTTGGAGAATATGGCGATGTGCTCTGCTCTCTTCTATGGTGGAAGATGCTCCTACCACAACTGAACATGGCCATCTAAGATATATAATGGGAATTGTTTGAGGAGCGGTTTTGAGAGAGGTACATGTCAGAAGAATTCATTGAGCTTCAACTCAATGAGTTCAACAACTTACGACAGGGCATCCATATGGTGCCTGAGTATGAGGCATGTTTTATTGAGCAAATATGGTATGCTACACATCTTAAAACTGAAAAACTTAAGGTCAACAAGTTTCGTTTTCAGATTTTGATACCTCAAACCTTGCATGATATCATCCAGAAGGCCCTCATAGTAGAGGAGGATCTTACCAGTGAGGGTCAGAGAAGGACTCTAGAGAGACCATGAAGGCAGGTGTCATCTGGTGCATAAAAACATAAGACACCAGCCAGACGTATGCCAAGATATAGTGGATCCCATAGGGGATCCACTTTCACTACACCTTGACGATTGATTCCTCAGCAAAGGAAACCTTATCGGGGACCACAACATCAGTAGTAGCATTGACAACAATAGAATCATTTTAGGCCTATTCAGCAAAATAGACTAGGATTCTAGGTTGGTAGGCTGCCATCTTCTACTTTAGGTACCAAGAGTACTGGACCGAAGAAGGGGTGTTGGACATGTGGGGAGCCACACTACTAGCACAACTGCCTAGTGTAGAGGAATAGAGCACCTGGATCATCCGAAACCACTACTGTGGGAGATTTGGGCACTGCCCATTAGATTCATGTAGCGGTGAATAACTACCAGGAAAATCACCAATCAACTGTGCTCAAGACGTCAGGTACCATCGCTGACCAAACCCTTAGTATTTTGATAGATCATGGTGCTACCAAGAGTTTCATTTCTAGTGCAACACTAAAAAGGATTAAGGTAAAGGCAATCAAACATGATGAGTTTAGCTTCATAGAGATGACTTCGAGAGCCAAACAGAAGGTTGGAGGAAAGGTTATGGGCTCCAACCTCAACCTGGGAGAGTTTGTCACCAAGGATAACCTATATTTCATGATCTTAGGATCTTATGATGTCGTGATCGGTATGGACTTTTTGGAATCGCATGAGGTGATACTCAACTGCAAAACGAAATGGTTGAGATTGGTCGATGATGAGCGGAAAAGACATGTGATTGTAGGACGGAACCATGGATTTTCCCCAAGGTCCATCTCTTCCTTGCAACTATGGAAGAGAATGCACAAAGGATGTAAACTTTATGTGATTCTTGTGTTAAACAAGAAGGGAGTAGCAGAAGTTCTAGAACACCTTTCAACGGTGAGAGAGTTTGTGGACGTCTTCCCAAAGGAGTTACCTAGGATGCCGCCAGAGAGGGAGTTGGATTTTACTATAGACCTAAAACCAGGGATTGAACTGATAGCGAGAATGCCTTATCAAATGTCGACCCTTGATTTACAGGAGTGGAGAATGCAACTAAAAGAATTGTTGGACCTGGGACTGATACATACAAGTGTGTCACCGTGGGGTGTGCCTGTTATTTTAATACAAAAGAAGGATAGGTCATGGAGGCTCTACATTGACTATCGTCAATTGAACAAGGCAACGTTCAAGAATCAATATCCATTTTTTAGGACAGACGATCTGTTTGATCAGATGAAGGGTGCGACAGTGTTCTCAAAGATTGATTTGCGATCAGGGTATCACCAGTTACGGATCAAGGAGGATGATGTCCTCATTACCACCTTTAAGATGAGGTTTGGACATTACAAGTTTATTGTTTTACTGTTTGGACTGTCAAACACCCCAGGGGTATTTATGAGTTTGATAATCAGGGAGTTCTATGCGTACTTGGACAAGTTCATCCAAGTATTCATTGACGATATTTTGATTTACTCTCGGATGAAGGAGGAGCATGATGAGAAATTGCACTTGGTACTACAGTGTCTGGGAGAGAACAAATTGTATGGGAAGTTGTCAAAATGATCATTTTATCAATCGAAGATTCACTACTTAGGGCATGTCATCTTCGACGAAGGTATCGTTGTGGATCCATCAAAGGTCGAGTATATTATGGAATGGCCTGTGCTGATGAACATCCTGGAAGTACATAGCTTCATGGGTTTAGCAGGATACTATCAATAGTTCATCGAGGGATTTTCAAAGATAGTGAATCTGATCAGGGAGTTGCAGAAGAAGAACAAGAAGCTTGTTTGGACCGAGAAATGCATGGAAGATTTTAGGAGGCTCAAAGAGTTGTTGACAACACCACCTATACTAAAGGTCCCTTACATGGAAATATACTTCTTGGTATGCACTGACGCATCCAAGGAAGGCTTAGGCAGAGTCTTGATGCAAGATGGACGAGTCATTACTTACATATCGAGGAAATTGAGAAATCATCAGGAGAACTATGTGACACATGATTTAGAGTTGTTAGCCATTGTATATGCCTTGAAGGTTTGGAGACACTACCTCGTTGGATGAAAATTTGAACTAAAGATGGACCACTATGGACTACAACACATCTCTACACAAAGCGATCTGAATGCGCGACAGCGGATTTGGTGGAATTACTTAGCGACTATGACTTTTAGATTACTTACATAAAAGGAACAGTGAACCGAGTGGCAGATGCATAGAGTCGGAGACCACGCGTCTTTTTTGGTGTTGCCTCTTCAGAGGAATCTACGTGAAAAGATTCTAACTTTACAGCATAACGATGAATGGTACAAAGAGGTCGAGGATTTTATCAGACAAAACACAATGATGGTACCAAGCTTTGAAGGATTTACATTTGATGATGATGGATTATTGATGTTTAAAAATCAGATTTACGTACCACCGAACAACAAGTTGAGGAGATTTATCCTAAAAGAGGCTCATAGGGCAGTATACATGGATCACCTGGGAGTCACGAAGATGAGGGCAGATGTTAAAATCTTATTCTTCTGGGAAGGAATGAAGGAAAACATATTAAACTTTGTGGCCAAATGTCTAGAATGTCAGCAGGTAAAGGCTGAACATAGACATTCATCAGGCTTACTACAACTGCACGCTATTACGTAATCGAAATGGGAGGTTATTTCAATGGATTTTATTGTTGGATTGTCACTGATGGGAAGGAGACATGACTCGATTTTCGTATTAGTAGACACTCTGACAAACAATGCTCACTTTATTACTATTCATACAACGTATCAGGCACTTGACATAGCTAGAGTTTTCATCAGTGAGATTGTGAGGCTGCATGGCGTGCCTAAGAGGATTATATCTGATCAAGGATCGATTTTTACTAAACGATTTTGGACAAGTTTCCAAGAGTCCTTGGGAGCCCAACTTAACTTCAGTACTGCATATCACCCGAAGACTGATAGGAAGACCGAGTGAATGAACCAGACCTTGAAGGACATGTTGCGCATGTACGTGATGGACCAACAAAGGAGTTGGGAAGAATTCTTGCCACTGGTGAAATTCACTTATAAAACAGTTACCAAAGCACCATTAAGATGGTGCCTTTCAATTTTCTTTACAAGAAACCATGTCAGATGCCTTTGAGTTGGGATTGGCTTGAGGATAAGATTCTGGTGGGCCCAGAAGTGATCCAATAAATGGAAGAGAAAATGTAAACCATAATACAAAGGATTAAGGAAGCACTTGATCGACAAAAGAGTTATGCCGACGCACACCATGTCGACCATAGTTACAAGGTTGGAAATCGAATATTATTGTTGGTTGAACCACATAAGAGTTTGATCAAGTTTGGAAAGGGAGCTAAACTCTCTCCTAGGTTCATGGAAAGAAAGGGGCCCCTGGCCTATCGACTAGCCTTGCTTGATTCCTTGAGGCATATGCACGATGTTTTTTATGTATCTATTTTGAGAAATTATATTAGTGATCCTACACATGTTATTGACATGAGTTTCTTACATGTATCAAATGAAGGTATGCTCATGGATGAGCCGATCCACTTCTTGGATCATCGCGTTCGATAGCTACGACGTCAAACAATAGAGAAGGTTAAGGTCTAGTAGGACATCTATAGTCCACACTTGGCGACCTGGGAGGGTGCAAATGATATGCGCCATCAGTTTCCATTTTTTTTTTATAGATAGACTTATGATACTGTGATACACATTATTTCAGCACTTATATTGTCAAACTTCAAGACAAAATTTAGACCAAGAGGGTGTGTATGTAACATCCCTCTCTTGCGCATGTTGAGCGAACTTATTCTTTGAGGACACTTGCTCACAAGTTATACAGATTATTATACTATTAAACATATGATTTTTATTATGAGGCATTATGGGTTGATGACATGTTGTTTTGCTGCACTGACTTAGACATGTTCTATTGACTCGGTTTTATTGAGTGTGCGGGATTATGGACCTCGACAATGTAGAGGCATTGATGGAACCCCTTGGAATCTGGATCGAGTTGGGGAGTGAACTGTTGGGGTTTGATTGTTTTATATGTGATATTAGTGCATCTGATTAGATGATATGTTTATGGATATATTTCTAACATGTTTCGTTGATGATGCAATCTGATCATAGCTTGCCAACCAGAATCACATGTGGAGTAGAGGGGTCATGCAGGACTACCAAAGATGTTGAAGGGGAGGTGTGGACAACAACCCTGCCACAACCTACTAGAACTCCCACCATGGCTTGAACTGTAGGTTAACGATTACATGTTTGAGAGGACCCACGATGACTTGAGGGTAGACTACGATAGTTGCTCATGATGAATATAAGGGGTTTGCAATAAGGCAGGGGTCTTATTCCTTAGAGGCCCTTAGTATCCCACAAGATCACCTAGCAGAGTATTGACTCTGGGGGTTTTTGATGTCTACCAAGTCAGTCAAGAGGTGAGTGGCACCCTTGGATCACGTGGTGCATCTTGAAGGGCACGTCGTGCAAGAAAAATGGAAAGAGGTGAGTGGAACCCTTAGATCACGTAGTGCGTCCTGAAGGGCACATCGTGCAAGAGAAACAGAAAGGGGCGAGTAGAACCCTTGGAGAACCTAGTGCATCCTAAAGGGCACATCGCATTGTTATTTAATAATTGGATAAACCTATATGGATTTAGTATGAACAACGTGTTAAGGAATATTTAAAATTTTTCCCCTAATAAAATGTCACCTAGAATAGGAAAATAG
>SNQJ01S0013610.1:42500-62177 GCA_010110895.2 Picea sitchensis
AATTGCGTTAATGTAAATCCTTCCCTCTCTATTCATGGATGTTTTGTGTGTAACTAATATTATGCATCTAATTGTTTCTAAATTTGAAATAATTCTTTCAATGGATGACGTTTATCGTAGTATGAAATGTACAATCACAATCTAATTCTAGAGTGGTCCCTCCCGAAATCTGGAAGTGCTAGGCAAATTTATTTTTATAGAAGTTGAGTTTAAGAAAATCGGTGCATCTACGGGTTAGGTTTAATCTGAAGTAAAAATACTAGATGTACAAAATTTGAAAAGTTAAGGAATTCTGGGAACCCCAGAATCCAAACTCAGATCCCTTAGATCATCATTTATAATTTCCAAACTCTGATGGAATGATATTCTTATTCTTGTATTTACATAAATGCACAGATCTAGTACTGTTGACATTTAATGAATTGTTTAAAGAGGCTCTGAGTGAACATAATAGGAGTTACCTTTTACAGAACCTATTACCCTATTTTACCCCTTTTATAAATTATATGCGTATAAAACCTAGAAGTTAGATTTTTTTTTGAATTCTGATAAGTAAACGGATATTGAATCCTTCTACACCTACTATTTCACAGAACGAAAGTAAGAATACCAGTATAAGGTAAAAATCTTAGAATTATGAAAATAATGTGATTTTCGACATTCGAGACTTGTTGGTTACATTTATACAAAGTTCCCTTGCTTTTCCAAACCTCGAAACCCCAAATCCCAAAATCCCGAAGTGTTGGTCCCACACCCTTTCACCTTTTGGAATTTGGGAGTTGTTGTGTGTTTTTGTTTTCCATTTGAAACCCTGAAACCCCAAATACCAAAATATAGAAGTGTTGGTCCCACACCCTTTCACCTTTCGGAATTTGGGAGTTGTTGTGTGTTGTTGTTTGGCTTTTGAAACCCCGAAACCCCAAATCCTGAAATCCCAAAATGTTAGTTCCTTTCTTTTCCACAACTCAGAAATTGTTGTACATTGGATGTTGGCTATGGAACTCACAAAGTTCTAAAACCCAAAATCCTGAAATACGAGTCTCATGTTGATGTTTGGATACAAGAACTCGCGATGTTCCGAACCCCAAAATACCGAAATGCAGGACCCACTTTTCCTTTTTTGCATTTTCGAAAGTTTGTTTATGTTAATATTTGAAAAATGGAACTCACAAAGTTCTAAACCCCAAAATCCTGAAATGCGGGTCTCACTTTTTCTTTTCACATTTCAGAAATTTGTATATGTTGAATTTTGGGGCACTTGAGTTCATGAAGTTTCGAATCCCAAAACCCTGAAGCACTAGTCCAACCTTTCCTTCATTTCACATTTTAGAGGTTTTTATCTGTTGATGTTTGGCTTTTGTACTCGTGAAATCTTGAACTCCGAAATCCCGAAATGCTGGTCACTTTTCGCGATTTCGTGAATTGTTGTGCGTTGATGTTGGCTACTCTACTCTTGAAATCCCGAACACTGAAATCTTGAAATGCTGGTCACTTTTCGCGATTTCGGGAATTTTTGTGTGTTGATGTTAGCTTTTGTATTTGCGAAATCCTGGACTCTAAAATCCCAAAATGCTAGTCATTTTTCGTTATTTCAGGAATTGTTGTGCATTGATGTTGGTTGTTGTACTCGCGAAATCCAGAACTCTGAAATCTCGACGTGCTGGTCACTTTTCATGAATTTCGGGAGTTGTTGTGTGTTGATTGGAGAGTCTTCATTCTAGATAGAGGTATGGAAGTAACAGACCATATTACAAGTCATTTGTATTTCAAACATATGGTAATATTTTTATGTAGGGAATTGGCCATAAAATCCCAAAGTTAATTGTATTGTTAAGACTGTGGTAGTGTTTATAGGCACAAACAAATAGAAAAGTAATTATAAATTGTAGGATCTTAGATAAACATTGAAGTGAAGAGTAGAAACTTTTATATCGTCGATTAGGAAACTTTAAGTTGAATGGTGAGGACAACCGATGATAGTAAGGATTCTAACAAACTTTCAGACTCAAGCCTTATAATAGAAAGCTTACTCGCTTGAAATCTCAAAACTTTTCATGAATAAATGTACAAACAAAATTTGATTTTGTGACAATTTTTTGAGTTACATTACATATGGTATCAAAGCAAAAGTTACAACACTGGGCCTGAACAGGGCCACATTAGTTGCTTAGTATATATTCTAGTTTATGAAAAAAAACTAATAAATCTTGTGGATTACAAACATAAAGATTTTCTATTTTGTGTTGAATAATGGTAGCTCAAGAAGGTGTAGAAATCAGGATGGAAGAGAATCTGGAGCAAGGACCTCCCAGAGATCCAAGATAGAATAGTGATGGAAGCTCACCCATGGAGGTGTTGGAAGAAATGATGAACCTTATTGTTGAACTACATGTTTTTAAGGGTGACAATGAAAAATTGAAGAAGGCACAGCAGGAACAACAAGAGATAAATGAAGTCCTGCTGTGTAGTATAGTAACCAAGAAAATCCCAAAAGATGATAACCATGAGGAAGAGGTCAACAAGAGGGCCTCCAAGAACTCTGGTGCAAAAATATAAAAAGGAGACAGTTCGTCTGAAGGGACACCTTCAACTGAAGATAAAACCATACCAGACAAAAAAAGAAAATAGACAGACCACCTTGAAGGAGAATTTAAAAATATTAAACCAACTACTTTTGATGGAGAATCCAGGACAGGAGAAGAAGCCGAGGCATGGCTGTTGGACATCAAAAAATACTTCCAAATCTAAAACTATTCCAGTAACATGAAGGTCATAATGGCCATCTACAATCTGAAGGGGAAGGCCAACATTTGGTGGTAGGACCTGAAATTGGCCAAGGGCCTAAAGGAGAAACAGTTGGAATGGTCTGACTTTAAGAAGTATTTTAAGAAACAATACCTTTCTGAAAGCTATTATGAAAGGAAGACGAAAGAATTTTATGATTTACGACTCAAAAAAATGATGATGGAGGACCTTATAAATAAATTTCTAGAACTACTAAGGTTCGTACCATACATCCGGGAGGATAAGGTAAAAATCCAGCGATTCTTAAGCTATTTACCATAGTCCTACAGGGACAAAATTGAGTTTGACAACCCCAAATCCTTGAGTGAGGCATTCAGGAAGGCATGAATGTGCTATGACCAGTATAAACAGTGGGTAGAGTTTCCCAAGACCTGGAAGGATAAGAAGAAAGATGGAATAAACCAGTGAAAGAAGGGATACCAACCAACTCCTTATCGGAATGCAGAAAAAGGTTTCCCAAGGAGGGATTTTCACTCCAATCATCCGAACACACAAGGTAGCGGTAAACCGATGAACTTGGAAACGAAGAAGTTTGGGGACAACTCCTAGGAGCCATTAAAGTGTTGGGAGTGTGGAGAGCCTCATCTAAGGAGGAATTGTCCATGTTTAATTACAACAAACATAACTATTGCTCACAATTTATAGGAAGCCTCGACAGTGGGAGACATGGGCAGAAGTTTGCATTGGATAAATGCATCCATAGATGGTCGAAAAGCCGACCACCAGTCCTCGGTGGTAGAAATCAAAGGTAAAATCCATGACACTCGAATTTTTGTTTTAATTGACCATGGAGCTACGTTAAGTTATATTACTCCCGATGTAGTAGAGTTGAATAAACTTAAGAAACAAAAGAACGAAAAATCTTGGCTTATACAACTAGTAACAGGTACTAAAAGAAATGTAGTTAACTTTATTCCTGAGCTTGAGTTCATCTTAGATGGTCAAAATATATGGACCAATATGAACATCCTACCACTAGGATCTTATGATATGATTATCGGGAGGGATTGGTTGGAACAACACAAAGGAGTACTAGACTGTTATACAATGATACTTAGCTACAAAGGTTATTTTGGCACTGTTAGAACAGTCCAAGGCATACCAAAACCCGTGTCAGTCAGAAAAGTTTCAGCGATGCAATTCAAGAAATGTATTAGAAATGGATGTCAAGTTTATGCCATCCAAGTAACGAATCTATTAGAAAAAGAAGATAATCCCAAGTTAAACGTACAAGAAGGGAATTTACATTTCCATTATTAATATATAAGAAAAATTGTTGTGCAAATGTACTAGAAGGGAATTTACATTGCCATCATTAATATATAAGAAAAATCATTGTGCAAATGTACCAGAAGGGAATTTACATATTTTATGTCATTAAATAATAAGAAAATTGCTAGAGTAACAAGCGTAAATATCAATCACATCTAGTGGCCAACAATGCATTCTTAAAATGCATAGTTCCAGTCTTGATAATGGAGAATCACCAGAGTAACCAATGGGCAAAACGTAGACAAGAAAAAAAATGCAAAAATCCATTGGGAAAGTCATTCAAATGATCGCAAAGATTCTATCAGCCAAAGCACAGAGAAAATCCATGGTGAAGCCCTTAAGGTGCGGAGAACAAAAACAAGAACAAATATAAACAAACAAGGATGCAAGGAAGTCCATACACAGAGGTTCTTTTTGCTAGAAGGCGCAATACCAACAATCAGCCAAGGAAACACAACAGAGGTAGACGACTGACAGGAACATCCTTCGTTCATCATCCATGCATAGAAAAGCAAGGCGTTGAGCTCCATAGGTCTATTACTGATGAAGCAACGACCGTAGATCAGGCTCCTGGCCAATTTCTCAGGCGTGGACTGAGGAGCTAGGGATGAAGGAAAAAATAAACTACAATCATCGCAATCAATCAACCATAAGATGGTCAAGACATGCAGGGATTGAAGGCCATCGAAAATCAACATAGAGCTAAAGGTTGTGGGGGAAATTTCAGTCATCTCGTAGAATGCTAATACAATCATTTTCTTTACCCAATTAAACATAACGAACTAAAATCATAATTCATACTAAGAATCTACCATGTAGAAATGAAGAAGCGTACCATTTCCCAATCGCCTTCTCTGAGTTGATGTCGTACGTACTTCGTGCAACTCCCACTTACCGACTGATGAGACTTCACCGGTACCTTCCAAGCAATGATAGGGGTAATCTTCTTCCCCCTTAGCCTCCCAAGCCGCAAAGGGGCCATGCACACTATCCATAGAATCAACTAGCTCCCAGCTCACCTCACAAGGTCCAGCTACCACTCCTCATTGAGATGGGTATCCCAACTCCCACAAGCTAAGTAAGTCAAGTATAGATTTCTGCAGCATAATGTTACACAAAATAGAAAAGATCCATCATCCTTCTCCTCCCTCCATTATATAGAGTCTCAAAGTCCCTTACATTCCCAAAATCCCATTTAATTTAATGTTTAATAAATTAATTCATAAAAATCCTCCCCATACATGTGTCACCCATCCCCTTCAATCCTCCATAAACTAATTTCATTAATTAATTACCCCTATTTCCCTCATTGACCTAAAGGCACTCCTAGAATCGGTGCTAGGTGTCCCCATATCCCCTTACAAGTTTAAAAGACTTTCCCCCTTATTAATTTACTAGTTTAGTTTAAATTAGAAAGTTCTTAAAATCTAGATACCTTACTAAGTTAGACTATCTTCTTTTTTCCCTTGTGTTTCCCCTTTATTTTTATGTTTCCATCTTTTTCCTAGTTTCCTAATTATTTTAGATTTCCCTCTTTCCCCCTTTTAATTAAACTCAAAAAGGCATGTGCAGAAACTTACCCTTTTTCCCTTTTTCTTTTTAACATTTTTTTTTTAATTAACATAATATAGTAAAACAATTATTTCCCCTTTTTAAGTTTTATCCCAAAAGATTTTTATAAATCAATTTAATTTCTTACCCCCCTTCTTGTCACAATATTTATGAACATTATCATTAGTATCTATTATATATATATATAGATATTTTAAATAAATAGATAAAATTTTACCACCAGTATAATTTAGACCTAGACTCTATTTTCCTAGGCTAGGTGACATTTTATTAGGGGAAAAATTTTAAATCTTCCTTAACACGTTGGTCATCCTAAATCCATATAGGTTTATCCAATTATTAAATAACAACACGATGTGCCCTTTAGGATGCACTAGGTGCTCCAAGGGTGCTACTCGCCCCTTTCTGTTTCTCTTGCATGACGTGCCCTTCAGGACGCACTATGTGATCTAAGGGTGCCACTCACCTCTTTCCATTTTTCTTGCATGATGTGCCCTTCAAGATGCACCATGTGATCCAAGGGTGCCACTCACCTCTTGAATGACTTGGTAGACATCAAAAACCCCTGGATTCAATACTCTGCTAGGTGATCGTGTGGGATACTAAGAGCCTCTAAGGAATAAGACCCCTGCCTTATTGCAAACCCCTTATATTCATCATGAGCAACTGTCATAGTCTACCCTCAAGGCATCGTGGGTCCTCTCAAACATGTAATCGTTAACCTAGAGTTCAAGCCATGGTGGGAGTGCTAGGAGGTTGTGGCAGGGCTTTTGTCCACACCTCCCCTTCAACATCTTTGGTAGTCCTGCGTGACCCCTCTACTCCACATGTGATTCTGGTCGGCAAGCTATGATCAGCTTGTATCATCAACGAATCATGTTAGAAATATATACATAAACATATCATCTAATCAGATGCATTAATATCACATATAAAACAATCAAACCCCAACAGTTCACTCCCCAACTCAATCTAGATTCCAAGGGGTTCCATTGATGCCTCTACATTGTCGAGGTCCATAATCCTGCACACTCAATAAAACCGAGTCAATCACACATGTCTAAGTCAATGCAGCAAAACAACATGTCATCAACCCATAATGCCTCATAATAAAAATCAGATGTTTAATAGTATAATAATCTGTATAACTTGTGAGCAAGTGTCCTCAAAGAATAAGTTCGCTCAACATGCGCTAGAGAGGGATGTTACATACACACCCTCTTGGTCTAAATTTTGTCTTGAAGTTTCACAGTATAAGTGCTGAAATAATGTGTATCACAGTATCATAAGTCTATCTATAAAAAAAAAAAAGGAAACTACTGGCGCATATCATTTGTGCCCTCCCAGGTCGCCAAGAGTGGACTATAGATGTCCCACTAGACCTTAACCTTCTCTATTGTTTGACGTCATAGCTATCGAATGCGATGATCCAAGAAGTGGATCGGCTCAACCATGAGCATCCCTTCATTTGATACATGAAAGAAACTCATGTCAATAACATGTGTAGGATCACTAATATAATTTCTCAAAATAGATACATAAAAAACATCGTGCATACGCCTCAAGGAATCAAGAAAGCTAGTCTATAGGCCAAGGGCCCCTTTATTTCCATGAAACTAGGAGAGAGTTTAGCTCCCTTTCCAAACTTTATCGAACTCTTATGTGGTTTAACCAGAAATAATATTTGATTGCCAACCTTGTAACTATGGTCGACATGGTGCGCATCAGCATAACTCTTTTGTTGATCAACTTCCTTAATCCGTTGTCTTATGGTTTACATTTTCTCTTCCATTTATTGGATCACTTCTGGGCCCACCATAATCTTATCCTCAAGCCAATCCCAACTCAAAGGCATCTGACATGGTTTCCTGTAAAGAAAATCGAAAGGAGCCATCTTAATGGTGCTTTGGTAACTGTTTTTATAAGTGAATTCCACCAGTGGCAAGAATTTTTCCCAACTCCTCTGTTGGTCCATCACGTACATGCGCAACATGTCCTTCAAGGTCTAGTTCATTCACTCGGTCTTCCTATCAGCCTTCGGGTGATATGCAGTACTGAAGTTAAGTTGGGCTCCCAAGGCCTCTTGGAAACTCATCCAAAATTGTTTAGTAAAAATCGATCCTCGATCAGATATAATCCTCTTAGGCACGCCATGCAACCTCACAATCTCACTGATGAAAACTCTAGCTATGTCAAGTGCCTGATACGTTGTATGAATAGTAATAAAGTGAGCATTGTTTGTCAGAGTGTCTACTAATACGAAAATCGAGTCATGTCTCCTTGCCATTAGTGACAATCCAACAATAAAATCCATTGAAATAACCTCCCATTTTGATTACAGAATAACGTGCAGTTGTAGTAATCCTGATGAATGTCTATGTTCAACCTTTACCTGCTGACATTCTAGACATCTGGCCACAAAGTTTAATATGTTTGCCTTCATTCCTTCCCAAAAGAATAAGGGTTTAAGGTCTGCCCTCATCTTCGTGACTCTCAGGTGAGCCATGTATACTACCCTATGAGCCTCTTTTAGGATAAATCTCCTCAACTTGTTGTTCGATGGTACGTAAATCTGATTTTTAAACATCAATAATCCATCGTCATCAAACGTAAATCCTTCAAATCTTGGTACCATCATTGTGTTTTGTCCGATAAAATCCTCGACCTCTTTCTACCATTCATCGTTATGGTGTAAAGATAGAATATTTTCACATAGATTCCTTTGAAGAGGCAACACCGAAAAAGACGCGTGGTATCCGACTCTATGCATCTGCCACTCGGTTCACTGTTCCTTTTATGTAAGTAATATTGAAGTCATAATCGCTAAGTAATTCCACCAAAGTCGCTGTCGCGCATTCAGATCGCTTTGCGTAGAGATGTCTTGTAGTCCACAGTGGTCCATATTTAGTTCAAATTTTCATCAAACAAGGTAGTGTCTCCAAACCTTCAAGGCATATACAATGGCTAACAACTCCAAATAATGTGTCACATAGTTCTCCTCATGCTTTCTCAATTTCTTCGATATGTAAGTAATGACTCATCCATCTTGCATCAAGACTCTGCCTAAGCCTTCCTTGGATGCCTCAGTGCATACCAAGAAGTATATTTCCATGTAAGGGACCTTTAGTATAGGTGTTGTTGTCAACAACTCTTTGAGCCTCCTAAAATATTCCATGCATTTCTCAGTCCAAACAAACTTCTTGTTCTTCTTCTGCAACTCCCTGATCAGATTCACTATCTTTGAAAATCCCTCAATGAACTATTGATAGTATCCTGCTAAACCCATGAAGCTATGTACTTATAGGATGTTCATCAACATAGGCCATTCCATAATATCCTCGACCTTTGATGGATCCACAATGATACCTTCGTCAAAGATGACATGCCCTAAGTAGTGAATCTTCGATTGATAAAATGATCATTTGGACAACTTCCCATACAATTTGTTCTCTCCCAGACACTGTAGTACCAAGTGCAAGTTCTCGTCATGCTCCTCCGTCATCCGAGAGTAAATCAAAATATCGTCAATGAATACTTGGATGAACTTATCCAAGTACGCACAGAACTCCCCGTTCATCAAAATCATAAATACCCCTAGGGTGTTTGACAGTCCAAACAGTAAAACACTAAACTTGTAATGTCCAAACCTCATCTTAAAGGTGGTAATAGGGACATCATCCTCCTTGATCCGTAACTGGTGATACCCTAATCGCAAATCAATCTTTGAGAACACTGTCACATCCTTCATCTGATCAAACATATCATCTATCCTCAGAAATGGATATTGATTCTTGAACGTTTCCTTCTTCAATTGGTAATATTCAATGTAGAGCCTCCATGACCTATCCTTCTTTCGTATTAAAATAATAGGCACACCCCACGGTGTCACACTTGTATGTATCAATCCCAGGTCCATCAATTCTTTCAGTTGCATTCTCCACTCCTGTAACTCGAGGGTTGACATCCGATAAGGCATTCTCGCTATCGGTTCAGTCCCTAGTTTTAGGTCTATAGTAAAATCCAATTCCCTCTCTGGCAGCATCCTAGGTAACTCCTCTGGGAAGACGTCCGCAAACTCTCTCACCGCCGAAAGGTGTTCTAGAACTTCTACTACTACCTTCTCGTTTAACACAAGAATCACATAAAGTTTACATCCTTTGTGCATTCTCTTCCGTAGTTGCAAGGAAGATATGAACCTTGGGGAAAATCCATGGTTTCGTCCTACAATCACATGTCTTTTCCGCTCATCATCGACCAAGCTCAACCATTTCGTCTTGTAGTTGAGTATCACCTCATGTGATTCCAAACAGTCCATATTGATCACGACATCATAAGATCCTAAGATCATGAAATACAGGTTATCCCTGGTGACAAACTCTCCAAGGTTGAGGCTGGAGCCCATAACCTTTCCTCCAACCTTCTATTTGGCTCTTGAAGCCATCTCTACGAAGCTAAACTCATCATGTTTGACTACCTTTACCATAATCCTTTTTAGCGCTGCACTAGAAATCAAACTCTTGGTAGCACCATGATCTATCAAAATACTAAGGGTTTGGTCAGCGATGGTACCTGACGTCTTGCGTACAGTCGATTGGTGCTTTTCCTGGTAGTTATTCACCGCTACATGAATCTAATGGGCATTTCCCAAATCTCCCACAGTAGTGGTTCCGGATGATCCAGGTGCTCTATTCCTCTACACTGGGCAGTCGTGCTGGTAGTGTGGCTCCCCACATGTCCAACACCCCTTCTTCGGTCCAGTACTCTTGGTACCTAAAGTAGAATATGGCAGCCTACCAACCTGGAATCCTAGTTTGTTTTGCTGAATAGGCCTAAAATGATTCTATTGTTGTCGACGCTACTACTGATGTTGTGGTCCCCGATAAGGTTTCCTCTGTTGAGGCATCGGTCGTCAAGGTGTAGTGAAAGTGGATCCCCTATGGGATCCACTATATCCTAGCATATGTCTGGCTGGTGTCTTATGTTTTTATGCACCAGATGACACCCACCTTCATGGTCTCGCTAGAGTCCTTCTCTGACCCTCGCTGGTAAGATCCTCCTCTACTATGAGGGCCTTCTGGACGATATCATGCAAGGTTTGAGGTATCAAAATATGAAAATGAAACTTGTTGACCTTAAGTTTTTCAGTTTTAAGATGTGTAGCATACCAGATATGCTCAATAAAACACGCCTCGTACTTAGTCACCATATGGATGCCCTGTCGTAAGTTGTTGAACTCATTGAGTTGAAGCTCAATGAATTCTTCTGACATGTACCTCTCTCGAAACCGCTCCTCAAACAATTCCCATTATATATCTTAGATGGCCATGTTCAGTTGTGGTAGGAGCATCTTCCACCATAGAAGAGAGAAGAGCACATCGCCATATTCTCCAACCATACCTCGGCGGATGCATCGTCCAAGGAACCAAAGAACTCATAAAATTTGACCTTCTCAAGTTCACGGAGAATGCTACCAGTACATACCGAAGTTCTTGGTTGACCCTCAGGGGGTGTCGACACTCTTGCCTCATCTCTTTCCAAATGACTGATCAGTGCCTCAGACATGCATTGAAAAGATCTCATCATTCCAACCACATCACCCACTATTATTTGCTCCTGCCTGACAATTTGTTCATCTCCCTGGGGGTTGGACCCCTTATGCATAGATGTTGTTAGAGGCATCGTGCCTCCTCCCCTAGCACCCCGTCGCTTGCCTCCACGATGTCCTCTAATCATGATTGCCTGCATGAATACAATTCAACTTAATTAGAAACAATATAATCAAATACCCAATCAATGAAAGCCGTAGTGATCCCAAGTCACGGGTTGAACCCGCTCTGATACCACATGTAACAACCCCATCATTAGAACTATAAGTGAAACAAAAGATGTAATTTTTTTTTTCATTTTAGGCAAAAATGGAAATATATTCGCCCTCATAAATAAATAAGAAAAAACGTTGTACATGCACACCATAATAGATTTATTATCGCCATCAATAGTAAATAAGCAAAAACACTATACATAATGGATTTATTGTTCACCGTCAATACTAAAAAAGCAAAAACGTTGTACATAATGGATTTATTATTCACCATCAATAGTAAATAAGCAAAAATGTTGTACACGCACACCATAATGGATTTATTATTCACCGTCAACAATAAATAAGAAAAAACGTTGTACACGCACACCAGAATGGATTTATTATTCACTGTCAATGGTAAATAAGAAAAAACACTCTACATAATGGATTTATTGTTCACCGTCAATAGTAAATAAGAAAAACGTTGTACATGCACACCAGAATGGATCTATTATTCACCGTCAACAGTAAATAAGAAAAAAAGTTGTACATGAACACCAGAACGGATTTATTATTCACTGTCAACATTAAATAAGAAAAAACGTTGTACATGCACACCAGAATGGATTTATCATTCACCGTCAATAGTAAATAAGCAAAAATGTTGTACATAATGGAATTATTGTTCACTGTCAACAGTAAATAAGCAAAAATGCTATACATGCACACTAGAATGGATTTATTATTCACCGTCAACAATAAATAAGAAAAAACATTGTACATCCACACGAGAGGGAATCACATTCATCGTCATTAATATATAAGCAAGGTAGCCATACAAAATGCACAAGAAGGGGATTACATTGTTGTAATTAAGATACAAGCAAGATTGTTGTACAAAACGCACCAGTAGGGGATTTACATTGCCATCATTAATATGTAAGAAAACTAATTGTACAAACATACCAGAAGGGAATTTACATTGCCATCATTAATATATAGGCAAAATCATTATGCATACTTACCAAAAGGGAATTTACATTGCCATCATTAATATATAAGAAAAATCGTTGTGCAAACTTACAATAAGGGAATTTACATTTCCATCATTAATATATAAGGAAAATCGTTGTGCAAACATACCAAAAGGGAATTTACATATTTTATGTCATTCAATAATAAGAAAATTTCTAGAGTAACAAGGGTAAATCTCAGTGACATCCAATGGCCAAAAACGCAGTCCTAAAATACACGGTTCCAGTCTTGATAATGGAAAATCATGAGAGTAACCAAGGGGAAAAACACAGACAAGAAAAAGAAATGCAAAGATCCATTGGGAAAGTCATTGAAATGATCACAAAGATTATATCATCCAAAGCATAGACAAAATCCATGATGAAGCCCTTAAGGTGCGGAGAACAAAAAAAAGCACAGAGATAAACTAACAAGGATGCAAGGAAGTCCATATGTAGAAGTTATTTTTGTTAGAAGGCACACAACCAACAATCAGACAAGGACAAACAACAGAGGTAGACGACTGACAGGAACATCCTTCACTCATCATCCACGAACATAAAAGCAGGACATTGAGATCCATAGGTCTATTAATGCCGAAGCGATGACCGTAGATCAGGATCCTGGCTGACTACTAAGGCATGGAGTGAGGATCTAGGGACGAAGGCAAAAGTAAACCACAATCATCGTAATCAATTAACCACAAGATGGTCAAGACATGTAGGGATCGAAGGCCATGGGAAATCAACATCGATTTGAAGGCTATGACAGAAATCAACATCACAGGCCATTCCATAATAGCCTCGACCTTTGCTGGATCCACAACGATACCTTCATCGGAGACGACATGCCCTAAGTAGTGAATATTCGATTGATAAAATGATCATTTGGACAAATTCCCATACAATTTGTGCTCTTGTAGAAACTGTAGTACCAAGCATAAGTTTTCTTCATGCTCCTCTATTGTCCGAGAGTAAATCAAAATATCGGCAATGAATACTTGGATGAACTTGTCCAAGTACTTGTAGAACACCCTGTTCATCAAAATCATAAATACACCTGGGGCATTTGTTAGTACAAATGGTAAAAAAGTAAAATCATAATGTCCAGACCTCATCTTAAAGGTGGTATTAGGGACATCATCCTCCTTCATTCGTAACTGGTGATACCCTGATTGCAAATCGATCTTTCAGAACACTGTCACACCCTTCATATGATCAAACAGATTATTGATCCTCAGAAATGGATATTGATTCTTGATCATTTCCTTGTTCGATTGACGATAGTCAATGCAAAGCCTCCACGACCTATCCTTATATTGTATTAAAATAATAGGCACACCCCATGGTGACACACTTGGACGTATCAGTACCAGGTCCATAAATTATTTCAGTTGCATTCTTAAATCCCGTAACTCCAAGTTCTACATCCGATAAGGCATTCTCCCTATCAGTTTAGTCCATGGTTTTAGGTCTATAGTAAAATCCAATTCCCTCTCTGGCGACATCCCAGGTAACTCCTCTAGGAAGACATCCAAAAACTCTCTCACCACCGGAAGGTGTTCTAGACCTTCCGCTACTCCCTTCTTGTTTAACACAAGAATCACATAAATCTTACATCCTTTGTGCATGCTCTTCCATAGTTTCAAGGAAGAGATGAACCTCAGAGAAAATCCATGGTTCCATCCTACAATCGCGTTTCTTTTCCTCTCATCTTCGACCAAGCTCAACTGTTTTGTCTTGCAATTGAGTGTCACCTCATGTGATTCCAAACAGTCCATACTGATCACAAGGTTATAAGATCCTAAGATCGTCACGTACAGGTTGGCCCTGGTGAAAAAATATCCCAAGTTGATGGTGTAGCCCATAACCTTTCCTCCAACCTTCTGTTTGGCTCCCAAAGCCATCTCTACGAAGCTAAACTCATCATGTTTGACATCCTTTACCTTAAGCCTTTTTAGTGCTACACAAAAAATGAAACTCTCAGTAGCACCATGATCTATCAAAATACTAAGGGTCTATTCAGCGATGGTACATGATGTCTCAAGAACAGTCGACAGGTGCTTTTCCTGGCGGTTATTCACCACTGCATGAATATGATGGGCCTTGCCCAAATCTCCCGCGATAGTTGTTCTGGCTAATCCAGATGCTCTATTTCTCTCCACTGGGCAGTCCCTCTAGTAGTGTGGCTCCCCACATGTCGAACACCCCTTCTTCATTCTAGTACTCATGGTACCCGAAGTAGAAGATTACGACCTACCGGCCTAGAATCCTGGTTTGTTCTACTGAATAGGCCTAAAATGATGCTATTATGGTCGACACTGCTGCTGATGTCGTGGTCCCCGATAAGGTGTCATATTTTGAGGAACCGATCGTCGAGGTGTAGTGAAAGTGGATCCCCTATGGAATCCACGATATCCTCGCATATGTCTGGCTGGTTTCTGATGTTGTTGTGCACCAGATGACACTTGCCTTCCTGGTCGCACTATATTCCTTCTCTGACCCCCACTAATAAGCTCCTCCTATACTATGAG
This sequence comes from Picea sitchensis, assembly GCA_010110895.2. Lineage (NCBI taxonomy): Eukaryota > Viridiplantae > Streptophyta > Pinopsida > Pinales > Pinaceae > Picea > Picea sitchensis. The sequence goes on from SNQJ01S0013610.1 coordinate 57,500, forward strand.
GGCCTTCTGGATGACATCATGCAAGGTTCGAGGCATCAAAATCCTAACCTTTGCATGTATGTTGCGATTAAGGATGAAAACAAACTTGTTGACCTTAAGTTTCTTAGTGTTAAGATGCAGAGTATATCGGATTAACTCAATAAAATGGGCCTCATACTCAAGAAGCATATGGACGCCCTGTTGTAAGGTGTTGCACTCGTTGAGCTGAATCTCAATGAATTCTTCTGATAGGTACCTCTCTCAGAACGACTCCTCAAACAATTCCCATTATACATATTTGATGAAGAGAGCTCCCATTCAGTTGAAAGACTGCCATGTGGAACTTCATGTTGGAGATATAGTCATGAAGTGAAAAGCACATCGCCATATTCTCCAACCATACCTCAGCCATTGCACCATCCAAGGCATCAAAGAACTCGGGAAATTTGACCTTCTCGAGTTCACAGTGAATGCTACCAATACTGATTGGAGCGTGCAATGGACCCTCAGGGGGTGTCAGTGCTCTTGCCTCATATCTATCCAAACAATTGATCAGTGCCTCATACATGTGCTGAAAAGATATCATCATTCCAACCACATCACCTACTAGTATCTGCTCCTGCCTGACAACCTGTTCATCTCCCTCTGGGTTGGAGCCCTCAGGTGTGGATGTTGTTGGAGGCGTCGTGCCTCCTCCCCTAGCACCCCATCTTCTTCCTCTGTGACATCCGCTAACCATGATTACCTGCATGAATACAATTCAACTTAATTAGAAACAATATAATCAAATACACAATCAACAAAATTTGTAGTGATCCCAATTTGTGGGTTGAACCCGCTCTGATACCACATGTAACAACCCCATTGTTAAAACTATAAGCAAAAAAAAAGATGCAATTTTTTTTTCTTTTTAGGTGAGAAGGTGAAGACAAAATAGTTTAACCACACAACTAGCGATGAACGCAAGTACGCAGTCCAAGCAAAAGGCAATTATGAATCCATGCACTAGCACAAAGGTAACTGGGTGGAACATGCATACCACAACAAGGAGAAATGACTACCCACGTGATGCAACATGACCCCGCCCACAACTAAGGGACAACACCCCCATCCCGACACAACGGCCTAGATGAACAAAGACTAGAACCTCAAGGGGCACGAACCAAATGCCTAAAGGCATTCAATAGATGCACCAAAAGAAACGTGTAATGCTTGACAACAATCACACAGAATGAACCAACTTTAGCCAAGTTCTTGTTCGCCATTATCCCATAGGGTACACCATGATCCCCTAATCAGGAATCATGTTTTTTATGGGTGATAGACGCATCAGTAACCTTGGCGCAAACATGGCCTATCTAGACCGAGGACTCTAGATAATCTGACACGTTAGCAACCAAATACCAATAAGGAAACCACGCCCATACCCCAACAACAGTTCGACGAGATGCCAAAGGAAGACACCCAAGGAAGACATAAGCCAAGCACAACTTTGTCAATGACCCAACCCACTCATCAAGTCTAAACTAGTCAGTAATTACAACTATTTGACATTGATTATCCATGTAAATTTAGCAAGCCTAAATTATAAATTAGTCTTTAACTTACCATATGATTAACATTTAATAAAAATCCAATCATCCATTCTAATTGACACCTTAGTCATTAAATTCAATCTAAATAACATTACGTTCAAATCAATAAGGCAATTATGCATTATAATTCAATCATTAATTTCAATCTAATAACATTAAATTCACATTAATTCGGCAAGTCTTCTTTAATCAATATTAAACCAAATTGAGAAGTCTAAATTAAATTAAATTAAGAACTCTCTATGAAATAAGTAAGGTTGTCTAATCAATCAAGGTTGTCTATTCAATTTAAGGTCGTCTAAACCAATTAAAGACGATTATGCTCTGTTAAAGGTTGTTCAAACATTACATGCGATTCTATGCAATTAAATGTTGTCCAAGGATGTATCAATAGGTGAGTGTTGTTACGCCCCCGGGGGGGCAGCTCAATTGGCAAGTGCCGTGAAAATGAAGTTCCATGAGGTTTTGAGTTCAATTCCCCCCAACTTACCTTGTGTGTCACGTAAGGGGCATCATGGGCACACCTGGAGGTTATAGTGGTAGCGATTGGATAACACGGCCACGTGTAATGCGAGCACGTGCCCAACTAGTTGCTGATTCCTCCAGACACAATATATATATATATATATATATATATATATATATATAAAATAGGTGAGTGTTGTTACCATTAAACTCACAAGTTGCATAATCAAATTAACGTTTATTGTCAAGTTAAAATCTAGGTAAAAGTTCAGGCTATAAAACCCCTTCAAAATTGTAGGGCAATAATGAATACTAGCACATTCCTGAGGGAAATCTCGCCAAGTAAGAAGTAAAAACTCATGGACTGGACAAGGGACATTTGCTGCATAGTACACACCAGAATGGAAATATATTCGCCCTCATAAATAAATAAGCAAAAACATTTTACATGCACACCAGAATGGATTTATTATCTTCATCAATAGTAAATAAGAAAAAACACTATACATAATGGATTTATTGTTCACCGTCAACAATAAATAAGGAAAAGCGTTGTACATAATGGATTTATTGTTCACCGTCAATAGTAAATAAGAAAAATCGTTGTACATGCACACCAGAATGGATTTATTATTCACCGTCAATAGTAAATTAGCAAAAACATTGTACATGCACACCAGAATGGATTTATTATTCATTGTCAATAGTAAATAAGCAAAACCGCTCTACATAATGGATTTATTGTTCACTGTCAATAATAAATAAGCAAAAACATTGTACATGCACACAAGAATGGATTTATTATTCACTGTCAATAGTAAATAAGAAAAAGGGTTGTACATGCACACCATAACAAATTTATTATTCACCGTCAATAGTAAACAAGAAAAACTTTGTACATGCACACCAGAATGGATTTATTATTCATCGCCAATAGTAAATAAGAAAAAATGTTGTACATGATGGAATTATTGTTCACTGTCAACAGTACATAAGAAAAAATGATATACATGCACACCATAATGGATTTATTATTCACCATCAATATTAAATAAGAAAAAATGTTGTGCATGCACATGAGAGGGAATCACATTCATCGTCATACATATATAAGCAAGGTAACCATACAAAAAGCACCAGAAGGGGATTACATTGTTGTCATTAAGATACAAGCAAAATCGTTGTACAAAATGCACCAGTAGGGGATTTACATTGCCATCATTAATATATAAGAAAACTCATTGTGAAAACATACCAGAAGGGAATTTACATTGCCATCATTAATATATAAGAAAAATCGTTGTGCAAATGTACAATAAGGGAATTTACATTGCCATAATTAATATATAAGGAAAATTGTTGTGCAAATGTACCATAAGGGAATTTACATATTTTATGTCATTAAATAATAAGAAAATTTCTAGAGTAACAAGGGTAAATCTCAGTCAAATCCAGTGGCCAAAAATGCAGTCCTAAAATGCACGGTTCTAGTCTTGATAATGGCAAATCGCGAGAGTAACCAAGGGGCAAAACACAGACAGGGAAAATAAATGCAAAGATCCATTGGGAAAGTCATTGAAATGATCACAGAGATTATATCATCCAAAGCACAGATAAAATCCATGGTGAAGCCCTTAAGGTGCGTAGAAAAAAAAAATCACAGAGATAAACCAACAAGGACAGAAGGAAGTACATACGCAGAATTTTTTTTTGTTAGAAGATTCATGACCAACAATCAGACAAGGACAAAAAATAGAGGTGGAAAGATGACAGGAACATCCTTTGCTCATCATCCACACACATAAAAGAAGGACATTGAGATCCATAGGTCTATTAATGCCGAAGCGATGATCGTAGATTAGGCTCCTGGCCGACTGCTCAGGCATGGAGTGAGGACCTAGGGACGAAGGAAAAAATAAACCACAATCATCGTAGTCAATCAACCACAAGACGGTCAAGATATTCAGGGGTTGAAGGCCATGGGAAATCAACATCGAGCTAAAGGTTGTGGGGAAAATTTCTGTCATCCCCTAGAATGCTAATACAATCATTTTATTTACAGGATTAAACATACAAAACTAAAAGCATAATTCATACTAACAATCTACCATGCAGAAATGAGGAAGCGTATCGTTTCCCAATCACCCACTCTAAGTTGATGTCCCGCGCGCTTCACGCAACTCCCTCTTGCTGACCGATGAGACTTCACCGGTACCTCACAGCCAACGATAGGGGTACTCTTCTTCCCCCTTAGTCTCTTAAGCTGCAAAGGGGCCACACAAACTAACCATAAAATCAGCTATCTCCCAGCTCGCCTAGCAAGGCCGAGCTACCACTCCTCACCGAGCTGGGTATCCCAACTCCCACAAGCTAAGTCAGTCAAGTATAGATTTTTCCAGCATAACATTATGCAAAACAAAATAGATGCATCATGCTTCTCCTCCCTCCATTATATAGAGTTTTGAGGTCCCTTACTTTTCCAAAATCCCATTTAATTTAATGTTTAATAAATTAATTCATAAAAATCTTCCCCGTACATGTGTCACCCATCCCCTTCAATCCTCCAAAAATTAATTTCATTAATTAATTAATTACCCCTATTTCCCTCACTGACCTAAAGGCACTCCTAGAATCGTTCC
>SNQJ01S0013610.1:62227-85492 GCA_010110895.2 Picea sitchensis
TGATGACAACAACCTTACTATCACAAAGGAAAATATAGAAATGTCAAGCTCTTATCCAAGAAAATATGTCAATGTTTCTTATGTGCCAATTATTTCATCACATCAACAGTAAGGGATGTGATTGTGAGGTAGATAGCTCAAGACTACAATGTATTGACATTATATATCAAATCTCTAAATCGTTTTGGGTTTTCCTAATATTACCATTTATATTTTAATGAATATTTTGTATTGTTTCAACATAGTCAAACTTTCATTGAGAATGTGAGATACGATACTCTTTAGATGGTGTTTCATGAGCTCGAGAAGGTTTAGTTAGTGTAATGAACCTCAAAATTGTCATAAATGTTTTTTTCTAAGGGACATTAATCTCCAATTTTCATTGAATAAATTCGTGGATCAGATGAACACATCTTAGTTCCTATCCTGAATCTCTGTGAGATAATTTATATGCTACGTGAAGACACTACCACAACAGTCTAACTTACTTTGAGTAGCATAGGTTCTATCCTTCCCTTCATACTCAAACCACAACCATTTATATGTATAAATAAATATAGGTAGTATGCTAGGCTTAGGATTTATAGTCCCTTTCTCTCCCTTAGTCGAGAGTTCCTATGTTGGCACGCGAGACTATTTAATTGACCTTAGAGAAAAGTCCATACATCATATATAAGGTAACAGAGTTGAGACTATATCCCCTACCCTCATTTGACTTGATCTTAACTAAAAATTATATCGACGAAGTCCAATGAATGATGGTTTAACTATATTGAACGGTTGGTATGGCGTATTCCAACTCACCATATTGTGAAAGGGAATGAAAAGGATTTCGTAACTTTTGTGATATGGAAGATATGGTCTTCTATCAGGTGAAGTTAAGACTCTAGATCACCATTAAATGAAATTCATGTATTATGCGAATTACGATGTTCTCATCTGGGCTTTCATCCAACCGAGATGCGCCAACTCTATTCTTATCACATGGTCTAGCTTCCCTTCGTACTCTTAGCATTTACAGCGTGTAGTTAGGGTTCGTCAAGGGTGTAATGTGTTTGCTCTTTCATTGTGGAGTCCCCTCGAAAATCTCTGTGTAATGTCTCTCAGATGCAGGCTTCCGAAAAGGGATAACAAGAACCGTAGGGCCTCTATCGCCATCTACCCTCCCTAGTAAGCACTCATTTCCTATACTTTTGGTTGTTAAAGTGTCCCGACTCTCTGTTATAGTGAAAGAACCCTTGTAAACAAATTCCCATTTATTGTTACTTGAGTCTCCCGTTAAAGTTATTATGTATAACTGTCATGAGTTAAATCTTGTTTTATGGGTGAGTAGAGGTTTTTTGTGGACTTAATATTCAACTTCTTGGGAGGTACTGGAACCCCATCTATGACATTCCCCAAAAAAATAAAATATTTTTATTTTTGTGTGCTGGAAATTATTTATGTTTTTGGCAAATTCGAATCTGGAAATTTTTTGCCATTTATGGCAATTGCGAATTTCAAATTTAATAATTGTATTTAATTATTATGACTGTTGGGAAAAGATCTGTTTGGACTCAACTAACTATTTGACTATGACACTTGTATCACAACTGAATATTTATATTAATTGCAGGAGGACAAATGGAACAACCATATTAAAAAATCAGTTGACCATGACTCCATGAGTGGGGAGCAAGTTGGAACTACCTCTGGGATGATTATTACAAGTGGCAAGTCAGATATTTGGCCATTGATAGCCCTAGAAATCAGGGATTAAGAGAGCTGCGAAAATCCCCAAAGGAGGGAAAAAGACTCGGGCAAAAAAAATTGATAAATAGCATATGCGAGGAGGCAGGACGTTGCCAAGTATGCTGGGAAAAATATTCCTGAGCTCTCTTGCTGTTATGAACACTGCGGATTTGAGTGTGAGGCAAGAGGAGCCTGCTGAAATAGAATTGCCTTGTCATTATGAGCATTGTTGAGTAAGTGTGAGGAAAGAGGACAGCTGTTGGAATTGAAGGACATTGCTGACGTGGAGTTTCCAAGTTCGCCCTCATGGATTTATGGTCAGGCTAGGGGGTGAATCGAGCAAGTGACTTTGGCTGCCCTGTTCTAATTTTGGGAGGAACGTGGTTGTTCCCTTTGTCTTCCCATGGATTGGATTCAGATATGTTGATCTACCCCTCTCTATTTTGAATGTCTATGTTTTGATTGATAGCAGGTATCTGTTGTGTGATTATATATAATTGCGTTAATGTAAACCCTTCCCTCTCTGTTCATGGATGTTTTTTGTGTAACTAATATTATGCATCTAATTGTTTCTAAATTTGAAATAATTCCTTCAATGGATGACGTTTATCGTAGTATTAAATGTACAATTACAGTCTAAATTCTAGAGTGGTCCCTCCTGAAATCTGGAAGTGCTAGGAAAATTTATTTTTATAGAAGTTGAGTTTAAGAAAATCGGTCCATATATGGGTTAGGTTTAATCTGAAGTCAAAATACTAGATGTACAAAATTCGGAAAGTTAAAGAATTCTAGGAACCGCGGAATCCAAACTCAGATCCCTCAGATCATCATTTATAATTTCCAAACTCTGATGGAATGATATTCTTATTCTTGTATTTACATAAATGCACAAATCTAGTACTGCTGACATTTAATGCATTTTTTAAAGAGGCTCTGAGTGAACATAATAGGAGTTACCTTTTACAAAACCTGTTACCCTATTGTACCCCTTTTATAAAATATATGCGTATAAAACTTAGAAGTTAGATTTTGTTTTTAATTCTGATAAGTAAATAGATATTGAATCCTTCTACACCTACTATTTCATAGAACGAAAGTAAGAATACCAGTACAAGGTAAAAATATTAGAATTATGAAAATAATGTGTTTTTTGGCATTCGAGACTTGCTGGTTACATTTATATGAAGTTCCCTTGCTTTTCCAAACCTCGAAACCCCGAATCCCAAAATCCCGAAGTGTTGGTCCCACACCCTTTCACCTTTCGGAATTCGGGAGTTGTTGTGTGTTGTTGTTTGCCATTTGAAAGCCCGAAACCCCGAATACCGAAATCTAAAAGTGTTGGTCCCACACCCTTTCACCTTTCGGAATTCGGGAGTTGTTGTGTGTTTTTGTTTGGCTTTTGAAACACCAAAACCCCAAATCCCGAAATTCCAAAATGTTAGGTCCTTTCTTTTTTGCAACTCAGGAATTGTTGTACATTGGATGTTGGCTATGGAACTCACAAAGTTCCAAAACCCAAAATCCTGAAATACGAGTCACACCTTTCTTTTCTTTTGCATTTCAGAAGTTTGTTCATGTTGATGTTTGGATACCGGAACTCGTGATGTTCCGAACCCTGAAATCCTGAAATGTAGGACCCACTTTTCCCTTTTCGCATTTTTGAAAGTTTGTTTATGTTAATATTTGGACAATGGAACTCACAAAGTTCCGAACCCCGAAATCTCAAAATGCGGGTCTCACTTTTTTCTTTTCGCATTTCAGAAATTTGTATATGTTGAAGTTTGGGGCACTTGAGCTCACGAAGTTTCGAATCCCAAAACCCTGAAGCACTAGTCCAACCTTCCCTTTCTTTCGCATTTCAGAGGTTTGTATCTGTTGATGTTTGGCTTTTGTACTTGCGAAATATCGAACTCCGGAATCCCGAAATGCTGGTCACTTCTTGCGATTTTGTGAATTGTTGTGCGTTGATGTTGGTTGTTGTACTCGCGAAATCCCGAACTCTGAAATCCTGAAATGTTGGTCCCTTTTCGCGATTTCAGGAATTGTTGTGTGTTGATTTTATCTTTTGTATTCGTGAAATCCTGAACTCTGAAATCCCAAAATGCTGGTCATTTTTCATGATTTCGGGAATTATTGTGCATTGATGTTGGTTGTTGTACTCATGAAATCTCGAACTCCAAAATCCCGACGTGATGGTCACTTTTCATGAATTTCGGGAGTTGTTGTGTGTTGATTAGAGAGTCTTTATTCTAGATAGAGGTATGTAAGTAACAAACCATATTACAAGTCATTTGTATTGCAAACATATGGTAATATTTTTATGTATGTAATTGGCCATAAAATCCCAAAGTTAATTGTATTGTTAAGACCGTGGTAGTGTTTATAGGCACAAACAAATAGAAAAGTAATTATAAAGTGCAGGATAATAGATAAACATTGAAGTGACAATTTTTTGAGGTGCATTACATATGGTATCAGAGAAAAAGTTACAACACTGGGCCTGAATAGGGCCACATTAATTGCTTAGTATATATTCTAGTTTATGAAAAAAAACTAATAAATCTTGTGGATTACAAACAAAAATATTTTCTATTTTGTGTTGAATAATGGTAGCTCAAGAAGGTGTAGAAATCAGGATGGAAGAGAATCTGGAGCAAGGACCTCACAAAGATCCAAGACAGAACAATGATGGAAGCTCACCCATGGATGTGTTGGAAGCAATGAGGAACCTTATTGTTGAACTACAGATTTTTAATGCTGACAATGAAAAATTGAAGAAGGCACAGTAGGAACAACAAGAGATAAATGAAGTCATGTTGTGTAGTATAGTAACCAAGAAAATCCCAAAAGATGATAACTATGAGGAAGAGGTCAGCAAGAGGGCCTCCAAGAAATCTGGTGCAAAAATAGAAAAATGAGACAGTTCGTCTGAAGGGACACCTTCAATTGAAGATAAAACCATACCAGAGAAAAAAAGAAAACAGACAGACCACCTTGAAGGAGAATTTAAAAATATTAAACCAGCTACTTTTGATGGAGAATCCAGGACAGGAGAAGAAGCCGAGGCATGGCTGCTGGACATCAAAAAATACTTCCAAATCTAAAACTATTCCAGTAACATGAAGGTCAGAATGGCCATCTACAATCTGAAGGGGAAGGCCAACATTTTGTGGCAGGACCTGAAATTGGCCAAGGGCCTAAAGGAGAAATAGTTGGAATGGTCTGATTTTAAGAAGTATTTTAAGAAACAATACCTTTATGAAAGCTATTATGAAAGGAAGATGAAAGAATTTTATGATTTACGACTCATAAAAATGACGATGGAGGACCTTATAAATAAATTTCTAGAACTACTAAGGTTCGTACCATACATCTGGGAGGATAAGGTAAAAATCCAGTGATTCTTAAGCTATTTACCACAGTCCTACAGGGACAAAATTGAGTTTGACAACCCCAAATCCTTGAGTGAGGCATTCAGGAAGGCATGAATGTGCTATGACTAGTATAAACAATGGGTAGAGTTTTCCAAGACCTGGAAGGATAAGAAGCAAGATGGAATAAACCAGTGAAAGAAGGGATACCAACCATTTCCTTATCGGAATGCAACAAAAGGTTTCCCAAGAAGGGATTTTCACTCCAATCATCTGAACACACAAGGTAGCAGTAAACCGGTAAACCTGGAAACGAAGAAGCTTGGGGACAACTCCCGTGAGCCATTAAAGTGTTGGGAGTGTGGAGAGCCTCATATAAGGAGGAATTGTCCATGTTTAATTACAACAAACATAACTATTGTTCACAATTTATAGGAAGCCTCAACAATGGGAGACATGGGCATAAGTTTGCATCGGATAAATGCAGCCATAGATGGTCGACAAGCTGACCACCAGTCCTCGGTGGTAGAAATCAAAGGTAAAATTCATGACACTCAAATTTTTGTTTTAATTGACCATGGAGCTACGTTAAGTTATATTACTCCTGATGTAGTAGAGTTGAATAAACTTAAGAAAGAAAAGCACGAAAAATCTTGTCTTGTACAACTAGTAACAGGTACTAAAAGAAATGTAGTTAACTTTATTTCTGATCTTGAGTTTAGCTTAGATGGTCAAAATATAAGGACCAATCTGAACATCCTACCACTAGGATATTATGATATGATTATTGGGAGGGATTGATTGGAACAACACAAAGAAGTACTAGACTGTTATACAATGATACTTAGCTACAAAGGTAATTTTGGCACTGTTAGAACAGTCCAAAGCATACCAAAACCCGTGTCAGTCAGACAAGTTTCAGCGATGCAATTCAAGAAATGTATTAGAAATGGATGTCAAGTTTATGCTATCCAAGTAATGAATCTATTAGAAAAAGAAGATAAGCCCAAGTTAAATGTACAAGAAGGGAATTTACATTGCCATTATTAATATATAATAAAAAAAATTGTGCAAACATACTAGAAGGGAATTTACATTGCCATAATTAATATATAAGCAAAATCATTGTGCAAACGTACCCGAAGGGAATTTACATATTTTATGTCATTAAATAATAAGAAAATTTCTAGAGTAACAAGGGTAAATATCAGTCACATCTAGTGGCCAACAACGTATTCTTAAAATGCACAGTTCTAGTCTTGATAATGGAGAATCGCCAGAGTAACCAAGGGGAAAAACACAGACAAGAAAAAAAATGAAAAGATCCATTGGGAAAGTCATTGAAATGATCATAGAGATTCTATCAGCCAAAGCACAGAGAAAATCCATGGTGAAGCCCTTAAGGTGCAGAGAACAAAAACAAGCACAAAGATAAACAAACAAGGATGCAAGGAAGTCCATACACAGAGGTTCTTTTTGCTAGAAGGAACAATACCAACAATCAGCTAAGGAAAAACAACAGAGGTAGGTGACTGATAGGAACATCCTTCGCTGATCATCCACGCACAGAAAAGAAAGGCATTGAGCTCCATAGGTCTATTAACGCCGAAGCAACGACTGTAGATCAGGCTCCTGGCTGATTTCTCAGGCGTGGACTGAGGATCTAGGGACGAAGGAAAAAATAAACTGCAATCATCGCAATCAATCAACCATAAGATGGTCAAGACATGTAGGGATTGAAGGCCATCGAAAATCAACATCGTGCTAAAGGATGTGGGGGAAATTTTAGTCATCCCCTTGAATGCTAATACAATCATTTTATTTACCCAATTAAACATAATGAACTAAAATCATAATTCATACTAACAATCTACCATGTAAAAATGAGGAAGCATACCATTTCCCAATTGCCCGCTCTGAGTTGATGTCGTACGTACTTCGTTGAACTCCCACTTACCGACCAATGAGACTTCACCGGTACCTTCCAAGCAACAATAGGGGTACTCTTCTTCCCCCTTAGCCTCCCAAGCCATAAAGGGACCACACACACTATCCAGAGAATCAACTAGCTCCCAACTCACCTCACAAGGTCCAGCTACCACTCCTCATTGAGCTGGGTATCCCAACTCCCACAAGCTAAGTAAGTCAAATATAGATTTCTGCAGCATAATGTTACGCAAAATAGAAAAGATCCATCATCCTTCTCCTCCCTCCATTATATAGAGTCTCAAAGTCCCTTACATTCCCAAAATCCCATTTAATTTAATGTTTAATAAATTAATTCATAAAAATCCTCCCCGTACATGTGTCACCCATCCCCTTCAATCCTCCATAAATTAATTTCATTAATTAATTAATTACCCCTATTTCCCTCATTGACCTAAAGGCACTCCTAGAATTGGTGCTAGGTGTCCCCATATCCCCTTACAAGTTTAAAAGACTTTCCCCCTTATTGATTTACTAGTTTAGTTTAAATTAGAAAGTTGTTAAAATCTAGATACCTTACTAAGTTAGACTATTTGCTTTTTTCCCTTGTGTTTCCCCTTTATTTTTATGTTTCCATCTTTTTCCTAGTTTCCTAATTATTTTAGATTTCCCTCTTTCCCCTTTTTAATTAAACTCAAAAAGGCATGTGAAGAAACTTACCCTTTTTCCCTTTTTCTTTTTAACGATATTTTTTTTAATTAGCATAATATAGTAAAACAATTATTTCCCCTTTTTAAGTTTTATCCCAAAAGATTTTTATAAATCAATTTAATTTCTTACCCCCCTTCTTGTCACAATATTTATGAACATTATCATTAGTATCTATTATATATATATTTATATATATATATATATATATATATATATAGATATATATAGATAGATACATAGATAGATAGATAGATAGATATTTTAAATAAATAGATACAATGTTACCACGAGTATAATTTAGACCTAGACTATATTTTCCTAGGCTAGGTGACATTTTATTAGGGGAAAAATTTTAAATCTTCCTTAACATGTTGGTCATCCTAAATACATATAGGTTTATCCAATTATTAAATAACAATGTGACGTGCCCTTTAGGATGCACTAGGTGCTCCAAGGGTGCTACTCGCCTCTTTCTATTTCTCTTGCATGACGTGCCCTTCAGGACGCACTACGTGATCTAAAAGTGCCACTCACCTCTTTCCATTTTTCTTGCACGACGTTCCCTTCAAGATGCACCACGTGATCCAAGGGTGCCACTCACCTCTTGAATGACTTGGTAGACATCAAAAACCCCTGGAGTCAATACTCTGCTAGGTGATCTTGTGGGAGACTAAGGGCCTCTAAGGAATAAGACCCCTGCCTTATTGAAAACCCCTTATATTCATCATGAGCAACTGTCATAGTCTACCCTCAAGGCATTGTGGGTCCTCTCAAACACGTAATCGTTAACCTATAGTTCAAGCCATGGTGAGAGTGCTAGTAGGTTGTGGTAGGGATATTGTCCACACCTCCCCTTCAACATCTCTGGTAGTCCTGCGTGACCCCTCTACTCCACATGTGATTCTGGTCGGAAATCTAAGATCAGCCTGTATCATCAATGAATCATGTTAGAAATATATCCATAAACATATCATCTAATCAGATGCACTAATATCACATATAAAACAATCAAACCCCAACAGTTCACTCCCCAACTCTATCCAGAGTCCAAAGGGTTCCATCGATGCCTCTACATTGTCGAGGTCCATAATCCTGCACACTCAATAAAACTGAGTCAATAGCACATGTCTAAGTCAATGCAGCAAAACAACATGTCATCAACCCATAACGCCTCATAATAAAAATCAGATGTTTAATAGTATAATAATCTGTATAACTTGTGAGCAAGTGTCCTCAAAGAATAAGTTCTCTCAACATGCGCAAGAGAGGGATGTTACATACACACCCTCTTGGTCTAAATTTTGTCCCAAAGTTTGACAGTATAAGTGCCGAAATAATGTGTATCACATTATCATAAGTCTATCTATAAAAAAAAAAATGGAAACTGCTGGCGCATATCATTTTCACCCTCCCAGGTCACCAAGTGTGGACTATAGATGTCCCACTAGACCTTAACCTTCTCTATTGTTTGACGTTGTAGCTGTCGAACGTGATGATCCAAGAAGTGGATCGGCTCAGCTGTGAGCATGCCTTCATTTGATACCTGCAAGAAACTCATGTCAATAACATGTGTAGGATCACTAATATAATTTCTCAAAATAGATACATGAAAAACATCGTGCATATGCCTCAAGGAATCAAGCAAGGCTAGTCGATAGGCCAGGGGCCCCTTTATTTCCATGAACCTAGGAGAGATTTTAGCTCCCCTTCCAAACTTGATCGAACTCTTATGTGGTTTAACCAACAATAATATTCGATTGCCAACCTCATAACTATGGTCGACACGGTGCATGTCGACATAACTCTTTTGTCGATCAAGTGCTTCCTTAATCCTTTGTCTTATGGTTTACATTTTCTCTTCCCTTTCTTGGATCGCTTCTGGGCCCACCAGAATCTTATCCTCAAGCCAATCCCAACTAAAAGGTGTCTGACATGGTTTCCTGTAAAGAAAATTGAAAGGCGCCATCTTAATGGTGCTTTGGTAACTATTTTTATAAGTGAACTCCACCAGTGCCAAGAATTATTCCCAACTCCTTTGTTGGTCCATCACATACATGTGCAACATGTCCTTCAAGGTCTAGTTCGTTCATTCGGTCTTCCTATCAGTCTTCGGGTGATATGCAGTACTGAAGTTAAGTTGGGCTCCCAAGGCCTCTTGGAAAATCGTCCAAAATCGTTTAGTAAGAATCGATCCTCAATCATATATAATCCTCTTAGGCATGCCATGCAGCCTCACAATCTCACTGATGAAAACTCTAGCTATGTCAAGTGCCTAATACATTGTATGAACAATAATAAAGTGAGCATTGTTTGTTAGAGTGTCTACTAATATGAAAATCGAGTCATGTCTCCTTTCCGCCAGTGACAATCCAACAATAAAATACATCGAAATAACCTCCCATTTCGATTACGAAATAGCGTGCAGTTGTAGTAATCCTGATGAATGTCTATTTTCAGCCTTTACCTGCTGACATTCTAGACATCTGGCCACAAATTTTACTATGTATGCCTTCATTCCTTCCCAGAAGAATAAGGGTTTAAGGTCCGCCCTCATCTTCGTGACTCCCGGGTGAGCCATGTATACTTCCCTATGAACCTCTTTTAGGATAAATCTCCTCAACTCGTTGTTCGGTGGTACTCAAATCTGATTTTTAAACATCAATAATCCATCTTCATCAAACATAAATCCTTCAAATCTTGGTACCATCATTGTGTTTTTTCCGATAAAATCCTCGACCTCTTTGTACCATTCATCATTATACTGTAAAGCTAGAATCTTTTCACATAGATTCCTCTGAAGAGGCAACACCAAAAAAGACACGTGGTCTCTGACTCTATGCATCTACCACTTGGTTCACTGTTCCTTTTATGTAAGTAATCTCAAAGTCATAATAGCTAAGTAATTCCGCCAAAGCCGTTGTCGCGCATTCAGGTTGCTTTACGTAGAGATGTGTTGTAGTCCACAATGGTCCGTCTTTAGTTCAAATTTTCATCCAACAAGGTAATGTCTCCAAATGTTCAAGGCATATACAATGGCTAACAACTCCAAATCATGTGTCGCATAGTTCTCCTCATGCTTTCTTAATTTCCTCGATATGTAAGTGATGACTCATCCATCTTGCATCAAGACTCTGCCTAAGCCTTCCTTGGATGCGTCAGTGCATACCAAGAAGTATATGTCCATGTCAGGGACCTTTAGTATAGGTGTTGTTGTCAACAACTCTTTGAGCCTCCTAAAATCTTTCGTGCATTTCTCCTTCCAAACTAAATTCTTGTTCTTCTTCTGCAACTCCTTGATCAGATTCACTATCTTTGAAAATCCCTTGATGAACTGTTGATAGTATCCTACTAAACCCATGAAGCTATGTAGTTCCAAGATGTTCATTAGCACAGGACATTCCATAATATCCTCGACCTTTGATGGATCCACAACGATACCTTTGTCAAAGATGAATCTTCAATTAGTAGTGAATCTTCGATTGATAAAATGATCATTTGGACAACTTCCCATACAATGTGTTCTCTCGGAGACACTGTAGTACCAAGTGAAAGTTCTCATCATGCTCCTCTGTAGTCCGAGAGTAAATCAAAATATCATCAATGAATACTTGGATGAACTTGTCCAAGTACTCGCAGAACTCCCCATTCATCAAACTCATAAATACCCCTATGGTGTTTGACAGTCCAAACAGTAAAACAATAAACTTGTAATGTCCAAACCTCATCTGAAAGGTGGTATTAGGGACATCATCCTCGTTGATCCATAACTGGTGATACCCTAATCATAAATCAATCTTTGAGAACACTGTCACACCCTTCATCTGATCAAAGAGATCGTCTATCCTTAGAAATGGATATTGATTCTTGAACGTTGCCTTGTTCAATTGACGATAGTCAATGTAGAGCCTCCATGACCTATCCTTCTTTCAAATTAAAATAAAAGACACACCCCATGGTGACACACTAGTATGTATCAGTCCCAGGTCCAACAATTCTTTCAGTTGCATTCTCCACTCCTGTAACTCGAGGGTCGACATCCGATAAGGAATTCTCGCTATTGGTTCAATCCCTAGTTTTAGGTCTATAGTAAAATCCAATTCCCTCTCTGGTGACATCCCAGGTAACTCCTCTGGGAAGACGTCCACAAACTCTCTCATCAACGAAAGGTGTTCTAGAACTTCTTCTACTCCCTTCTCGTTTAACAAAAGAATTACATAAAGTTTACATCCTTTGTGCATTCTCTTCCATAGTTGCAAGGAAGAGATGAACCTTGGGGAAAATCCATGGTTCCATCCTACAATCACATGTCTTTTCCCCTAATCATCAACCAAGCTCAACCATTTCATCTTGCATTTGAGTATCACCTCATGCGATTCCAAACAGTCCATACCGATAACGATGTCATAAGATCCTAAGATCATGACATACAGGTTATCCCTGGTGACAAACTCTCCCAAGTTGAGGCTGGATCCCATAACCTTTCCTCCAACCTTCTGTTTGGATCTTGAAGCCATCTCTATGAAGCTAAACTCATCATGTTTGACTGCCTTTACCTTAATCCTTTCTAGCACTGCACTAGAAATGAAACTCTTGGTAGCAACATGATTTATCAAAATACTAAGGGTTTGGTCTGTGATGGTACCTGACGTCTCGAGAACAGTCGATTGGTGCTTTGCCTGGTAGTTATTCAACACTACATTAATCTGATGGGAATTTCCCAAATCTCCCACATAGTGGTTCTGAATGATCCAGGTGTTGTATTCCTCTACACTGGGCAGTCGTGCTGGTAGTGTGGCTCCCCACATGTCCAACACCCCTTCTTTGGTCCAATACTCTTGGTACCTAAAGTAGAAGATGGCGGCCTACCACCTGGAATCCTAGTTTGTTTTGCTGAATAGGCCTAAAATGATTCTATTGTTGTCGACGCTACTGCTGATGTTGTGGTCCCTGATAAGGTTTCCTCTGTTGAGGCATCGATCGTCAAGGTGTAGTGAAAGTGGATCCCCTATGGGATCCACTATATCTTGGCATATGTCTGGCTGGTGTCTTATGTTTTTGCACACCATATGACACCTTCCTTGTTGGTCTCGCTAGAGTCCTTCTCTAACCCTCACTGGTAAGATCCTCCTCTACTATGAGGGCCTTTTGGACAATATCATGTAGGGTTTGAGGTATCAAAATATGAAAATGAAACTTGTTGACCTTAAGTTTTTAAGTTTTAAGATGTGTAGCATACCAGATCTACTCAATAAAATAAGCCTCGTACTCAGGAACCATATGGATGCCCTATCGTAAGGTGTTGAACTCATTGAGTTGAAGCTCAATGAATTCTTCTGACAGGTACCTCTCTCGAAACTGCTCCTCAAACAATTCCCATTATATATCTTAGATGACCATGTTCAGTTGTGGTAGGAACGTCTTCCACCATAGAAGAGAGCAGAGCACATCGCCATATTCTCCAACCATACCTTGGCGGCTACATCGTCCAAGGAACCAAAGAACTTGGGAAATTTGACCTTCTCGAGTTCACGGAGAATGCTACTAGTACATACGGAAGTGCATGGTGGACCCTCAGGGGGTGTCAACGCTCTTGAATCATCTCTTTCCAAATGACTAATCAGTTCCTCAGACATGCACTGAAAATATCTCATCATTCCAACCACATCACCCACTATTATTTGCTCTTGCTCAATAATTTGTTTGTCTCCTTGGGGGTTGGACCCCTTAGGCATAGATTTTGTTAGAGGCATCGTTCCTCCTCCCCTAGCACCTCGTCGCTTGCCTCTGTGACATCCTCTAACCATGATTACCTGCATGAATACAAGTCAACTTAATTAGAAACAATATAATGAAATACCTAATCAATGAAAGCCGTAGCGATCCCAAGTCACGGGTTGAACCCGCTCTGATACCACATGTAACAACCCCATCGTTACAACTATAAGTGAAACAAAAGATGCAATTTTTTTTTCATTTTAGGCAAAAATGGAAATATATTCACCCTCATAAATAAATAAGAAAAAACGTTGTGCATGCACACCAGAAAGGATTTATTATCGCCATCAATAGTAAATAAGCAAAAACACTATACATAATGGATTTATTGTTCACCGTCAATACTAAAAAAGAAAAAATATTGTACATAATGGATTTATTAATCACCATCAATAGTAAATAAGAAAAAATGTTGTACATGCACACCATAATGGATTTATTATTCACCGTCAACAGTAAATAAGAAAAAATGTTGTACACGCACACCAGAATGGATTTATTATTCACTGTCAATGGTAAATAAGAAAAAACACTCTACATAATGGATTTATTGTTCACCGTCAACAGTAAATAAGAAAAAACATTGTACATGCACACCATAATGGATTTATTATTCACCGTCAACAGTAAATAAGAAAAAACGTTGTACATGAACACCAAAATGGATTTATTATTCACTATCAACAGTAAATAAGAAAAAACGTTGTACATGCACACCAGAATGGATCTATCATTCACCGTCAATAGTAAATAAGAAAAAATGTTGTACATAATGGAATTATTGTTCACTGTCAATAGTAAATAAGCAAAAATGCTATACATGCACACTAGAATGGATTTATTATTCATCGTCAACAGTAAATAAGAAAAAACATTGTACATGCACACGAGAGGGAATCACATTCGTCGTCATTAATATATAAGCAAGGTAGCCATACAAAATTCTCAAGAAGGGGATTACATTGTTGTAATTAAGATACAAGCAAAATTGTTGTACAAAACACACCAGTAGGGGATTTACATTGCCATCATTAATATGTAAGAAAACTCATTGTGCAAACATACCAGAAGGGAATTTACATTGCCATCATTAATATATAAGAAAAATCACTGTGCATACTTACCAGAAGGGAATTTACATTGCCATCATTAATATATAATAAAAATCGATGTGCAAACGTACAATAATGGAATTTACATTTCCATCATTAATATATAAGGAAAATCGTTGTGCAAACATACCGGAAGGGAATTTACATATTTTATGTCATTCAACAATAAGAAAATTTCTAGAGTAACCAGGGTAAATATCAGTGACATCCAATGGCCAAAAACACAGTCCTAAAATGCACAGTTCCAGTCTTGATAACGAAAAATCATGAGAGTAACCAAGGGGAAAAACACAGACAAGAAAAAGAAACGCAAAGATCCATTGGGAAATTCATTGAAATGATCACAAATATTATATCATCCAAAGCATAGAGAAAATCCATGGTGAATCCCTTAAGGTGTGGAGAACAAAAAAAATCACAAAGATAAACTAACAAGGATGCAAGGAAGTCCATACATAGAATTTATTTTTGTTAGAAGGCACATGACCAACAATCAGACAAGGACAAACAACAGAGGTAGACGATTGACAGGAACATCCTTCGTTCATCATCCATGCACATAAAAGTAGGACATTCAGATCCATAGGTCTATTAATGCTGAAGCGATGACCGTAGATCTGGATCCTGACCGACTACTAAGGTGCAGAGTGAGGAGCCAGGGATGAAGGCAAAAGTAAACCACAATCATCGCAATCAATTAACCACAAAATGGTTAAGACATGTAGGGATCGAAGGCCATGGGAAATCAACATTGAGCTGAAGGCTATGGAGGAAATCAACATTGCAGGCCATTTCATAATAGCCTCGACCTTTCCTGGATCCACAACAATACCTTCGTTGGAGACGACATGCCCTAATTAGTGAATATTTGATTGATAAAATGATCATTTGGACAACTTCCCATACAAATTGTGCTCTCGCAGAAACTATAGTACCAAGCGTAAGTTTTTGTCATGCTCCTCTGTCGTCCGAGAGTAAATCAAAATATCATCAATGAATACTTGGATGAACTTGTCCAAGTACTCACAGAACACCTCGTTCATCAAAATCATAAATACACCTGGGGAATTTGTTAGTACAAATAGTAAAAAAGTAAACTCATAATGTCCAGACCTCATCTTAAACATGGTATTGGGGACATCATCCTCCTTCATCCGTAACTGGTGATACCCTTATTGCAAATCGATCTTTCAGAACACTGTCGCACCCTTCATCTGATCAAATAGATCATTGATCCTCAGAAATGGATATTGAATCTTGATCATTTCCTTGGTCAACTGATGATAGTCAATGCAACGCCTCCACGACCTATCCTTATATTGTATTATAATAACAGGCGCACCCCACGGTGACACACTTGGACGTATCAATCCCAGGTCCCGAATTTCTTTCAGTTGCATTCTTAAATCCCATAACTCTGGGGTCTACATCCGATAAGGCATTCTCCCTATTGGTTTAGTCCATGGTTTTAGGTCTATAGTAAAATCTAATTCCCTCTCTGGCAACATCCTAGGTAACTCCTTTGGGAATACATCCGCAAACTCTCTCACCACCAGAAGGTGTTCTAGACCTTCCGCTACTCCCTTCTTGTTTAACACAAGAATCAAATAAATATTACATCCTTTGTGCATGCTCTTCCGTAGTTGCAAGGAAGAGATGAACCTCAGAGAAAATCCATGGTTCCATCCTACAATCATGTGTCTTTTCCTCTCATCATCGACCAAGCTCAATTGTTTTGTCTTGTAGTTGAGTGTCGCCTCATGCGATTCCAAACAGTCCATACTGATCACAAGGTCAAAATATCCTAATATCATGATGTACAGGTTGGCTCTGGTGAAAAAATATCCCAAGTTGATGGTGCATCCCATAACCTTTCCTCCAACCTTATGTTTGGCTCCCGAAGCCATATCTACGAAGCTAAACTCATCATGTTTGAATTCCTTTACCTTAACCCTTTTTAGCGCTGCACCAAAAAGGAAACTCTCAGTAGCACCATGATCTATCAAAATACTAAGGGTCTAGTCAGTGATGGTACATGATATCTCGAGAATAGTCGACAGATGCTTTTCCTGGCGGTTATTAACCTCTGCATGAATCTGATGGGCCTTGCCCAAATATCCTACAGTAGTTGTTCCGACTAATCCAGATGCTCTATTCCTCTCCACTGGGCAGTCACACTGGTAGTGTGGCTCCCCACATGCCCAACACCCCTTCTTCATTCTTGTACTCATGGTACCCGAAGTAGAATATTATGACCTACCGGCCTGGAATCCTGGTCTGTTCTACTGAATAGGATTAAAATGATGCTATTGCGGTCAACGCTACTGCTGATGTTGTGGTCCCCGATAAGGTGTCATCTTCTGTACATGCACACCATAATGGATTTATTATTCTCCGTCAATAGTAAATAAGAAAAAATGTTGTACATGATGGAATTATTGTTCACTATCAACAGTAAATAAGAAAAAACGATATACATGCACACCATAATGGATTTATTATTCACCATCAATATTAAATAAGCAAAAATGTTGTGCATGCACATGAGAGGGAATCACATTCATCGTCATATATATATACGCAAGGTAACCATACAAAAAGCACCAGAAGGGGATTACATTGTTGTCATTAAGATACAAGCGAAATCATTGTACAAAATGCAATAGTAGGGGATTTACATTACCATCATTAATATATAAGAAAACTCATTGTGAAAACATACCAGAAGGGAATTTACATTGCCATCATTAATATATATGAAAAATCATTGTGAAAATGTACAATAAGGGAATTTACATTGCCATTATTAATATATAAGGAAAATCGTTGTGCAAATGTACCATAAGGGAATTTACATATTTTATGTCATTAAATAATAAGAAAATTTCTAGAATAACAAGGGTCAATCTCAGTCACATCCAGTGGCCAAAAATGCAGTCCTAAAATGCACGGTTCTAGTCTTGATAATGGAAAATCGTGAGAGTAACCAAGGGGAAAAACACAGGCAGGGAAAAGAAATGCAAATATCCATTGGGAAAGTCATTGAAATGATCACAGAGATTATGTCATCCAAAGTGTAGATAAAATCCATGGTGAATCCCTTAAGGTGCGTAGAAAAAATAAAGCACAGAGATAAACCAACAAAGACGCAAGGAAGTACATACGCAGAAGTTTTTTTTGTTAGAAGGTGCATGACCAACAATCAGACAAGGACAAACAATAGAGGTGGAAAGATGACAGGAACATCCTTCGCTCATCATCCATGCACATTAAAGAAGGACATTGAGATCCATAGGTCTATTAACGTCGAAGCAATGACCGTAGATTAGGCTCCTGGCTAACTGCTTAGGCACGGAGTGAGGACCTAGGGACGAAGGAAAAAAAAACCAAAATCATTGCAGTCAATCAACCATAAGACGGTCAAGACATGCAGGGATTGAAGCCCATGGGAAATCAACATCGAGCTAAAGGTTGTGGGGAAATTTTTTTTCATCCCCTAGAATGCTAATACACTCATTTTAATTATAGAATTAAACATACAAAACAAAAAGAATAATTCATACTAACAATCTACCATGCAGAAATGAGGAAGCATATCGTTTCCCAATTGCCCACTCTGAGCTGATGCTCCGAACGCTTCATGCAACTCCCTCTTGCCGACTGATGAGACTTCACTGGTACCTCATAGACAATGATAGGGGTACTCTTCTCCCCCCTTAGCCCCTCAAGCTGCAAAGGGGCCACACAAACTATCCATAAAATCAGCTAGCTCGCAACTCACCTCGCAAGGCAGAGCTACCACTCCTCACCGAGCTGGGTATCCCAACTCCCACAAGCTAAGTCAGTCAAGTATATATTTTTCCAGCGTAACATTATGCAAAAAAAAAGAGATGCGTCATGCTTCTCCTCCCTCCATTATATAGAGTTTTGAAGTCCCTTACTTTTCAACAATCCCATTTAATTTAATGTTTAATAAATTAATTCATAAAAATATTCCCCGTACATGTGTCACCCATCCCCTTCAGTCCTCCAAAATTTAATTTCATTAATTAATTAATTACCCCTATTTCCCTCACTGACCTAAAGGCACTCATAGAATCAGTCCTAGGTGTCCCCATATCCCCTTACAAGTTTTAAACACGTTCCCCCTTATTAATTTACTAGTTGAGTTTAAATTAGAAAGTTCTTAAAAGCTAGATAACTTACTAAGTTAGACTATCTGTTTTTTTCCTTGTGTTTCCCCTTTATTTTTATGTTTCCAGCTTTTTCCTAGTTTCCTAATTATTTTAGATTTCTCTCTTTCCCCTTTTTAATTAAACTAAAAAAGGCATGTGCAGAAACATACCCTTTTTCCCTTTTTCTTTTTAATGAATAATTTTTTTTAACTAGCATAATATAGTAAAACAATTATTTCCCCTTTTTAATTTTTATCCCAAAAGATTGTTATAAATCAATTTAATTTATTACCCCCCTTCTTGCAACAAGATTAATGAAGATTATCATTAGTTTCTCTCTCTCTCTCTATATATATATATATATTATTTTTTTTTAAACAAATAAATAAAATTTTACCACCAAGATAATTTG
Source organism: Picea sitchensis (assembly GCA_010110895.2). Classification (NCBI taxonomy): domain Eukaryota; kingdom Viridiplantae; phylum Streptophyta; class Pinopsida; order Pinales; family Pinaceae; genus Picea; species Picea sitchensis. The sequence goes on from SNQJ01S0013610.1 coordinate 81,441, forward strand.
GACCTAGTCTTTGTCTTCCTAGGCTAGGTGACATTTTATTAGGGGAAAAGTTTTAAATCTTCCTTAACACATTAGTCATCCTAAAGCCATCTAGGTTAATCCAATTATTAAATAACAACTTGATATGCCCTTAAGGATGCACTAGGTGCTCCAAGGGTGCCACTTGCCTCTTTCTGTTTCTCTTGCACGACATGCCCTTCAGGACGCAGTACATGCTCCAAGGGTGCCACTCACCTCTTTCCATTTTTCTTGTGCAATGTGACCTTCAGAACACACCACGTGCTCCAAGGGTGCCACTCGCCTCTTGAATAACTTGGTAGACATAAAAAACCCCTGGAGTCAATACTCTGCCATGTGATCTTTTGGGACACTAAGGGCCTCTACAGAATTAGGCCCCTGCCTTATTGCATGCCACTTAGAATAATCGTGAGAAACTATCGTAGTCTTCCCTCATGACATCGTGGGTCCTCTCGAAATAGGTAATCGTTAACCTATAGTTCGAGCCACGGTGGGAGTGCTAGTAGGTTGTGGCAGGGATTTTTTCCACACCTCTCCCTCAACATCTCTAGTAGCCCTATGTGACCCCTCTACTCCACATGTGAGTCTAGTCGGAAAGCTATCATCAGCCTCCATCATCAATGAATCATGTCAGAAATATATCCATAAACATATCATATAATCAGGCACTAATATCACATATAAAACAATCAAACCCCAATAGTTCACTTCCCGACTTGATCCAGAGTCTAAGGGATTCCATCAATGCCTCTGCATCCTCGAGGTCGAAAATACAACACACTCAGTAAAACTGAGTCAATAGCCCTGTCTAAGTCAATGAATCAAAACAACATGTCATCAACCCATAACACCTCATAATCAAAATCGAATGTTTAATAGTATAATAATCTGGATCACTTGTGAGCAAGTGTCCTCAAAGAATAAGTTCACTCAGTGTGTGAAAGAGTGGGATGTTACATTGCTGACTCCAGGCTTAGCGACTTCGAAGCTCTCCACTGAATATCACTTATAATTCCCTGAAATTTTGAACTTCGAGACCTCCTCCATTCTGATGACACAGATCCCTCTCAAATGTACAATTGAGATGGACTTCGACTCTTCGGAGCTTTGGGAGTCCCCTCGATCCTGCACTTTGATTTCTATGGAGTACTATACCTCTGGATCTAATGATCCTTTGAAACGTGTCCTCCTGCGCCAATGACCACATTGTACTTTGGCCTTTGGAGCTAATCTAAAAATGAAGAAGACTTGAAAAACTTGAAATTTATTGCAAGTGAATGTTATGTGTTTAAAGAAAAGGGATCAGTTTGCAACACATAAATTAAAGGATTATTTATGCAAATTACACATAGACAACAGTATAATCAATGAACATAAACACATAAGCACAACAATTGATAAAGGAGTTCACCCCTCTTATGGGCTACATCTCCTGGTCCAGCTTCCAATGGATCATTATTACTAATTGCTCAAAAGTGCTCAAAAACATGTCTTACAATGCTCAAACTGACAAACTAACTGCTCCAATGGCTTCAAAGCATCCCAAAACCCCTGTCTGGGCTCTTTCGGCACCTCAATCGGTCGGAAAATGAAGAAGTTATGCCTCCTGGAAGTCCCCTCTTTAAGTTTGTTCTCTCTGCATCTACAAAACGCACCCTTTCTGATTGAACCTGGTAAAGCGTGAAAACCCAGCACCAGGTGCAACCGTGCCAATGGTGCAAACCGTAGAACGGTTAAGGGTGCGCCATCCCCTAACCGCCTCGGCACTTGGGTGTATGGCACATAGGACCGTATACTTGGAAAATAGGTGGTTATCGGTTACACAACTTTTGAAACTTCCCCGCGCTCCAAATTAGGGTCACATGACAATAGTGTAAAGAACCACGGGTTTGGCCCATTGAAATACAACTTTGTATATATATATAAAAACAATGGTTATACCAAAACTCAACTATGTATTAAAACTGCGACATATATTTTAATACACGGTTATATGATATGGGTTACAATCATGTGTGCAATCAAACAACCGCGGCCCGGGGCTAAGCCCCGGCCTGACCCCCTGCCTAATATACAAACATGTAAACTTAAATACATTCAAACATATACATTGAACAAGAACCAACTCGTGGTCCAACGGTCGGGCGATCATGCGAAGGCATTGTGCTTTGTGGGAGGTCCGGGGGTCGAACCCTGCGGACTCCACCATAGATTTTACACATCAATCATAAACCAACCAATGAGGGACACGTGGCGCCCATGGATTGGGCCACGTTTCCTCATACTATTTTCCACCAAACGAACATGTGTCAGCTCCCGGTTCGTCAACAGTCAACCAATCAACATCTGTCACGTCACCATTGTACGATCGTACGACCCTGCCACGTCAGACCGTACGGACTATACAGACTGTACGGACTGGTATAGTCAACATCAATTTTTTTTCCTGTTTGTCTTGACAAACAGATCGTGATATCTTCTCCATATAGATTCCATTTGACAAAGTAAATATACCACCAGAATCAGGAAGACAAGACGGACGCAATGGCACTATTTTCGTCACATTCTGAGCACTTTGAAATTTGCGCAAAATTTGATCCCCTGATCACACCTCCCCATTGGGAAGCTTTTGGACCTCCAAAAGACTATCTCAGTCTATGTGAATATGAGGGTAAAGTTCCCTCACCCTTCCAACCTCAATCCACTTGGCCTTGCTTGGATTCGTCCCTTTAAGACCAACTCGCAAATACTCCACATTTCCTTGTTTCAAAGTTCCCATTCTCGTGTCAAGTATGGTGTCTTCCTGCAGTTCTGTTAGAAACTATGGAGAAAAATCATCTATGGAAGGAATCTGAACATTCTCTCCTTGATCATCAATCAATGGAGGCTCATACAACTTCAATTCTCAACATTAACAACTGCATACATCTGCATATAAGGAGGTAAATCTAAACGAAAAGCATTGTTACCAATCTTGTCGACAATTTTGAAGGGACCATATCGAATCGTTTTCAACTTTTTACCTTCTCCTTTAAGCCTCTCCTTGCTTATGTAAAGCCAAACTTCATCACCAACTTCAAAACTATGATCAACACGATGCTTGTCATGTCTTGTTTTGTACTTGGCCTAACTCTTTTCCAACTGCTCTTGCACCACCTGATGTATTGACTAAATTTGTTCAATGAACTTCTCTGCCCTATCAATGTCATATGACCATCGACAGCAATATCTTTCCCAAAGATAAAATCTAAAGGCGACTTGGGCAAATAGCCAAAACATGCCTCAAATGGCGACTTTGAGTCGAAGAGTGCTTAGCTTGATTGTACGCATGCTGAACGTAGTGTAAATGTTCATCCCAAAGTTTAGGATGCTTTCTGCAATAGGCACGAAGAAGATGTACCACTGTACGATTCACCACCTCTGTCTGACCATCTGTCTGCAGATGAGAAGCTGTGCTCTTTTTAAGCTTGGTGTCCATGAGTGCCCACAAACTTGACCAAAAACTTCCAACAAATCGAGAATCCTGATCAGAAATAATGGACTTGGGCAAACCAAAATGCACCCAAACATTTTGAAAGAACAACTGTGTCGTTTGTTCTGCTATTACCTGCTTAGCACAAGGCATCAAAATACACATCTTACTAAAATGATCAACCATAACATAAAGATAATCATGACCTCTTCCTGACATAGGTAAACTGCCAACAAAATCCATGGAAATACTTTCCCAAGGCCGATAAGGAACTGGAAGTGGAGTGTACAAACCCAACTTTCGATTACTAGGTTTACTTGTATCACACAACAAACATCCTTGAACATATCGCGAAACACTTTCATTCATCTTAGGCCAGTAGCAGTATCTTTGCAAATTAGCCATTGTCTTGCCTACACCAAAATGACCAGCAATAAAAGAAGAATGCGCTTCCCTTATGATGTTGATTCTTTCCCCCTGTGGAATACACAACTTTCCAAGATGATACAAGAGATTATTATGCACATGATAATCCAATTCTTCAACATGGTTAGAGTGGCAC
>SNQJ01S0013610.1:92382-120730 GCA_010110895.2 Picea sitchensis
CATTTAGATGTTCTGTCACAGAATCTCCATCTTCCATCCTAAGATGATACAACTTCTTTTGAAGAAACAACTTGTTTACCAGGGACTTTGATTGATACAAATTCCCCAACTTATCCCATAGTTCCTTGGCTGTAGATTCTCCTGAGACATTCAACAACGTCGAATCTTCTAGAGAGAGTCGAATAGTACTCCTTTCTCTTCTGTCTAAATTTTCCCAATCTTCCTTCGACATACCAGTAGGTGGTATAATTGTGGTTTGTGTACTAGTAGGTTGTGTACCAATATCCTGTGTGCTAGTAGATGGTGTACTAGTAGGTTGTGTACTAGGATCCACAATGATCCATTGTTCTTTGTCTACAAGAAGGTCTTCCATCTTCATCTTCCATATCTCAAATTTTTTATCGTTCAATTTCTCTATCTCGATTCTAGAAGAGATTGCCATTCCTCTTTCTACACTCAAATCACCACTAAGCCAAGATTTTTGACAGACCCAAGATAAAATTGATCTATCAAGACCGAGCCAAACCCTCAACACCAAAGGCATCCCTCTGAAGCCAAAAATGAGCTATGATACCACATTTAAGTTTTAAACCTATGAAGTACAATAATGCATATAGATTCTTAAGAAAAACATAAATTAATTAATGTCTCATTCACATAGTACAAAGAGATTTATACTGGAAACCCTCCACCGAGAAAACATTTCTTATTTCATTATATAGAATTTCACCATTCACCATAAAATATATAGAATGTTTTTAGGTATTCCGTAGATACCAAAACCATAATCCCTTAATCTAGGATTAATTTAGAAAACTGCTAAAAATAACAAAATCTGCTAAAATAGCAAAAACCGCCAAAACAAAAAAAAATTGGGGCGCTGCCCCGAGATACCGCCCAGTGTCAAACGTTGTGCATAACTAGGGGGGGGGCATACCTGGCCCCCTTAGGACCCCCCTAGTAAGCGCCTGACACACACGACACCAAGAACACTACTACAAGGGATCATCAAATGCAGTTGCCAAATCTGACGTGCCCACACACACACATGAAAAGAATATAACACATATCCAACAAATAGCACATGTCTATACATAAATAATGTAACATAACATCATATTCCACAAGCGAAGAAGATAAACATATAATGAACTGTATCAATTTCACATAAGTGTCCTCAAAGAATAAGTCATATCAGATGCGCGCAAGAGCGGGTTGTTATATACATCCATTCTTCTTTTAAACTTCATCCTGAAGTTTCACAGTATACAAGTGCATAAATATAAAGGATCTGGCAATATCTAAATGTCTAGCTATCAAACAAAAATGGAAATTGTTGACGCATATCATATGCATCCTCCTAGGTGTTAGGATCCACAAATGTCCCTTTTTCACTATATCTTTTTCTTATTCAACCTTATCATTTCTATGCTAAAATACCTAATATCAAGTTTGCTAAGACCTTTTTCCCAAGGTATGAATCATTGATCTTGATTTTTTATTCTTATTTATTTAACATGTTTGATTGGTAGTGTTTCTCATATTTTACCCATGAATGATCAACTAATGATCAAAATGTGTAGATTAAAGAAAAACAACCAAGTCTTGAAGAAATTTCGCTGTTGTTACACCAGTTATTACAATTGTGTGCCTTTTCTGCATGTTGCTACATGACTACAACAATTGTACACCTTTCGTGGAAGTTGTTACAACTGCTGCAATAGATTTCCACTGATCCTGGAAGCTGGTATATCATTCAAACTTGTATCCTGAAGACAGATCCTCAAGGTTGTTACACGTTTTGGCTCACGCTGGTGATCAATATCATTTCTAGATTTTGTGATGATAACAGATCTTTTATATCATACGAATAGCTTGAGAATCTTCGATTATCAAGGTTGTTCTAAGTCTGTTTCAACTGAATGTATATGTCTTTAAATAACAGAGATTTTGTAACCATTAGGTAGTACAAATTAGTTGTGGAATAAAGAGTAAAGTGAAGCATTTTGTATCTGAACATTTTGGCGATTTAATAAAGAAGTGATTTGAGTTTCTCCAACCTACTATAATATTTTCGAGTGGATTTAGTGCGAAGGAAAGGCCCCACCTTCCTCACAGACTCCCCTCTATTGTGAGTTTTATATTAACTGCTTTGATTATTTAAAGTTGTGTGATTTATCTGTTTATGCATTGCTAGAATACATTTGTTGTTACAGTTTAGTCCCTTTTCTATTAATGCGCATTGGTGTGTCTAATGAGAGTTAGAATCAATTGTTGTATACTGTTGGAGAATTTCTTTGAAAGTTAATTCATTTTTCTGCATTAGATTAAATCTTTGTTTCCAAGAAAATGTAAATAGAAGTGTGAATCCCCTTTCTGCAATTAAGTAGATTTCCTTTCAACAATTAGCACAAAACTTCCTTCTGTAAGAGTAAGATAGAATATTAGAATAGATTAGATAATCCAGGATTCTTATACACTCATCAAATTCTACTCCTGGAAATTAGATTTCAATTATGGAAGTTTGACTTCAATTCTGCAACAATAGATTAGAACTCCACCTGTGTCAACAACTTGTGTTAGTGTTCATCTTTTCAATTATGTTTATTTTAGTGTTAGTTTACCTTACTGGAACTTGATTAGTGTTTTCTTTCATAATCTAGCATAGACTGTGCACAATTATCTTACAATAACAAAACTTCCCTGAGTTTGACAATTCACATTGAACACCTTAATTATCTATTTATTTAGACAATTAAAGTGAACAACATTTTGTTTGGCACTGCTGTTGGGGAAGATAATTATAGATTATTGTAAGAACATTAGTTTTCTTTCCTTAGGAATGTGTAGTCTGCATGAATCGACGAACAAGAGGACATATCTACAAAAATACTAACCCTACATGTGCCAGAGGACATGGTGGAAGGAATCCTGCACTGGGAAGGCCAACCTTTGTTGATGAGATTATAGCCATAGAAGATTCTTCTTCGGGATCTATCTTTCTCCCTTCAAATCCTCCAAGAAGACATATTCATCAATCATCAGAACTACCCCATTTTGAAACATCGTTTTCATCAGGGGATGAATATTTATCACCAACAAGTCAACACACAACATTGGAGAATATTGAAGATCAATAAAGTGTAGCTAAGAATAGGGAAAAGCCAGAAGAAGTTGTTTATTAGATCAACGGATAAATAGTCACTAAAGAGGAGTGGGACACTTTCCGTGTTGATTGGAGATAAAGAACACATATGGAAAATCAAGGAGATAATGAAGAAGAGTTCCACCGTGAGGATCCATTGAATAATGAATATAAGGAAAATGATGAAAATTCTATCTCTACCCTGGTATTTCCTATTACTAATATTACCACATGGGGGATAGCTCCTATGAAGAACATACCTCTCGCAGCCTTGCAAAATTTCCATGGATTATCTACTGAGGATCCAGATGAGTTTCTGTTTGAATTTGATATTCTGAGTAGAATCTATAACTACACTACCACTACGCATAAGCTTAAATTGTTTCCAGCTACATTGAAGGGTAACGCGTTAAGATGGTTCATGAGCCTTGGAGGAGAGAATATTTCAGCATGGGGACAAATGAGGTAACTTTTCATAACAAATACCAAGACTACTACCGAACGAGGGAATGAAGAGATGAATTGTTGAAGATGTCTCAGAAGGAGGACGAGACCCTTGAAGATTTTGCAGAGCAACTCCAGTATAATCTACAAAGGTCAGGACATATGGACGTGAGTAAGGACATACTGAAAACTATTTTGCTAAAAGGAGTTAGATATGATTGTTTAGATATGTTGAATATGCTTGGCAAGGGAGATATATTTAAGGAATCCTATGAAGACATTGTAAATATGTGTAAGAGATGCTCTTGAGGATATACAAGGAATAAGTCAACTACCAGGGATACCACTTTTTCAAGGGTACAAAAATCAGTCAATGGAGGGGCAACAAGAGAAGAAATAGGTAATATGTTAGAAGATTTCAAAACAGAAATGATTAACTCCTTTTCCTCACAAATTGACACTCTGCAGGTCAAACAGAAACAAGAAAAATCAGACCAGGCATTGTCCATTTTATGTTCGAAATGCAGAAAGAAACATCCACTAAGGGAGTGCCCGCTGAAGAGTGTCCAAGCATGTCTTATTTGTGAATTAGATCATGCTACTAACCAATGTCCCTCCCTACCAGGTATAAAAGCATCAATGAAGGCGACTAATGAGGAAGTGGAGGTTGTCTATCTAATAACATAGAGAAGACAATGGAATCCATGAGGTCAAGGTACAAACCCTCAATTCTCTCTTTCAACACTTAATTATTGGAATAATGTGAACAATCAGCTTCAATATGGCTAGATGAATGCCCCCCCCTAAAAATCATATGACACCTCCTTATCAGGATCCAAATGCATGGGTACCTATTCCCCAACAACATAATCATCCTAGGAAATGGAACCCATATTGGAGAGGCCCTCAAAAACAACTTACTTATCAAAATCCTCACCAACAGAACCCCTATCAACAACAATTCCAACCCCAGTACCAACAACAACAACTGCAGTTACCTCCTAATACCCCACAGAACAATCCTCCCTTACGACCTCAGATGCCTATGCAACATAACCCAAATCCAAATAATAAGGCCATTCAAAATATTGATATACACAATGTGTTGGCTCTGTCTATTACCCCTATGCCTTGTCATGAGATAAAATTAAGATCAGGGAGAATAGTCAAGCCAATAATTGAATATGCTCCACCTTCATAATAAGAGAAGGAATCAGAGGAAAAAAAATCTGCTAATACAAAGGATATTGACAAACCTATCATAGAATTAGCAGAACCCCCATTCCCTGAAAGATTGGAAATTATCAAAACTATGGAATTACCATCCTTCAATCTCCTATGAGAGTTGCAAAATATGTATGTTAAAATTCCACTATTCCAAGTGATTAGGGATGTCCCTATTTATGAGAAGACTGTGAGAGACCTCTATATAAAAAATCCTGGAAGGAAACCTAGGGACCCCCTCACAGTACACGTAGTGGGAGAATTGTCTGAATGGATGTTAGGAAAAACCCCACCTATTAAATATGGCGACCCAGGAAACCCTACAGTCACTGTCAAAATTACACAGACATTTATTCCGGATGTGTTAGTTGATTTAGGGGAAACAATTAACATTATGCAAATAGAGATGACACAATTGCTACAACTCAAAATGCAAGTCTGACCTACTCCTATTGTTTTAGAATTAGCTGATCGTTCTACTATCAAACCAGAAGGAGTAATTGATGATCTAGTTATTTCAGTTGATTCATGGGAGTATCCTGTTGATTTTGTCATACTGCAACCTAAAACCCATTTGGGGGGCCACCCTCTAATTCTAGAAATACCATGGTTAACTACAACTGATGCTTTCATTGGTTGTAGATATGGTTTAATGGCCATCTCTGATGGTTATGATACCAAGAAACTTACCCTTTATCCTCATGCTACACCCAGTGTGGAACCCAAAAATTCTTTGTGGATGTACCTTGAGGATGAAAGCACTCTGCCTGTGTTAACCATAGGAAAAGCCTTGAGTTTCAAAGACGAGATAGAGCATGATATAATCAATAAATTTATCAGTGACCCCTCTACTGTTACACAAAACACATACCATTGATTGAGTAGAATCTTTGACCCTATTGCCCAGAAAGGAGTGAGCCCAGAGATGTTCTTTGAAACTGTTGTAAATCAAGTGAATTCAGCTATAAAAGTAGATACTGAAACAACTGAATTATTTCCTAAGGTCGGTTCTAAGAGAATCGTTGTAGAAATCAAACCTGGAAAAACCCTGAACATCAATCCTGATTTATCTTCTGCTGAAACTGGACGTTTGATGAAGTTATTGCTTCAACATAAAGAGGCATTTTCCTGGGCTTACATGGATATGAAAGGAATTTCCTTTGAACTATGCACCCACCATATATACATTAAGGACGAATTCCGACCCATTTTCCAACCCCAAAGGAGAATGAACCCTAATATTAAAGAGATTGTTAAGGAAGAACTCTAGAAACTTCTTAATGTAGGGTTCATCTACCCTATATCAGATAGCGCATGGGTTTCACACTTGGTTATTGTGCCTAAAAATAATGGTAAATGGAGAGTGTGTGTTGACTATAGAGCCATGAATAAGGCCACGTAGAAGGATCATTTCCCTCTGCCATTTATTGATCAGGTTATAGACAACCTATCTGGGAAAACCTTTTTCTCTTTCCTAGATGGATTTAGTGGCTATAACCAGATAAACATTGCTCCACAGGACCAAGATAAGACCACCTTTACCATCCCTTGGGGTACATTTTCCTACAAGGTTCTCCCATTTGTCTTGTGTAACACACCAACCAATTTCTAGAGAGTTGTAATTGGTATTTTCTCTGATATGCTGAATGACTGTATGTAAATATTCATGGATAACTTTACACCTTATGGTACTGATTTCAATGAAGTTTTAGCTAATCTGGAAAAAGTACTCAAAATATCTATACAGTATCAGCTTTATCTAAGTACAAAAAAGTGTCATATGATGATGAGCGAAGGTGTTGTGCTAGGACACTTCATTTCTTATGCATGAATTCAGGTAGACCCAGCCAAAATCTAGGTAATTTTAGACATTCCAACTCCATGAAATAAAAAATAGGTAAGAATATTTTTAGGGCATGCTCGTTATTACAAGAGATTCATTAAAAAAAATTCCAAGCTTACCTCTCCCTTATTTTTTCTATTAACAAAAGATGTTGACTTTAGTTGGACTGACAATTGTGAATTGTCTTTTGCAGATTTGAAACAAAAATTGTCCACAACTCCCATTTTAAGAGGGCCCAATTGGGCTCTGCCATTTCACATTTCTTCATATGACTCAGATACTGCAATTGGTGTAGTGCTAGGGAAACAGGAGGAAAAATATCCCTATGCTATCTACTATATCAACAAGAACATGGCTCTTGCTGAGTTAAATTATACAGTTACATAAAAATAATTATTGGCAGTAGTTTATGCTATCAATAAATTCAGGCATTATATCATTGGTTATTCTACTTTTATTTATATGGATCATTCAACAATTAAATATTTGATTAATAAACCTATTACTAAAACCTGAGTAACAAGATGGTTATTATTACTACAAGAATTTGACATCACTGTAGTAGATAGACCATGAAAAGAAAATGTGGTTGTTGATTTTCTCTCAAGATTGAATATAAATGATGATAATTCACCTGTAGATGATTCCTTTCCATATCAACATTTGTTTGCAGTATATTCTCACTCAACTTTTTATGCAGACATTGTTAATTATTTGTTTGCAGGGAAGGTACCTCCACATCTATCTCCCCAAGAAAGAAGGAAGATTATTCAGAAGAGTGCTTGGTATAGTTGGATAGGGAGATATCTTTTCTACACATGCCTAGAACAAGAAATCAGAAGATGTGTGAGAGATGATGAAGTTTATGATCTGCTTAAATATTTCCATGATGGACCTTGTGGGGGTCATTTTGTTGATAAAAGGACTGGGCATAAAATTTTGAGGATGGGCTATTTTTGGCCCACAATATTTCAAGATGCAAGGAAATATGTCCAAGCCTATGACAGTTGCCAATGATTGGGTCAGATAAATCATAGGGATGAGATGTATCTCCAGTCTCAAGTGGTGTTAGAGCCTTTTGAGAGATGGGCCATAGATTTTGTAGGGCCAATTAACCCACCTTCTAATAAGAAAGTCTACATATTGGTCTGCACAGATTACATGACCAAGTGGGTAGAGGCAAAATCACTCATCAGGGCCTCATAAGAAGTTGTCTTAGCATTTTTTTTTTTAAATATATTTGTTAGGTTTGGAGTTTCTAGAGAGTTAGTAACTGATGGGGGACAACCTTTCACATCACATAAGTTTGAATCCCTACTCAGTAAATATCATGTTTTTCATAGAACAACTTCTGCATACCATCCCCAAGGTAATGGGTAGGTTGAAAGTACAAACAAAGTCATATAATCTATTCTTACTAAGACAGTGAGGGAACATCATAAGGATTGGTCTGTCAGATTGCATGAAGCTCTATGGGCTTATCGAACCACTTGGAGGAACACAACTGTTTTTTCTCCTTATGAACTGGTATATGGGAAGAGCCTTATTTTTCCCATTAAGTTCGAGATCAATTCCCTAAGAAATGCATCAATAGTCAATATAGACTTGACTATGGCACAAAAGGCTAGACTGCAGCAACTAAATGAGCTGGATGAAAAGCATTTGGATGTTATTCATCAAACCATAGTTATTCAACAACAAAGAACCAAGTGACATGACTGAGTCATCAAGAATAAGTTATTCAAAAAGGGAGATTGGGCTCTGTTGTATGATTCGTGCTTTAAAGAATTTCAGGGTAAGCTGCCTATAAGATGGTTGCGACCTTACGAGGTAGACACTGTTTTTTCCAATGGGACAGTCAGATTGATCACTATTGATGGATCCAATACATAGTTACTTGCAAATGGTCATTACTTGCACCTATATCAACGTCCACTTTCCAAGGAAGAATTTAAATCTAGATGTACAACTGGTATAGATTATCAATTTTTAAAGGGAAAAGAGCTTGCTCCTTCCCCTTCTAAACCTTATAACTTTTTTCTTTTCAATAAAACCTTGTATATAAATAAACTCTCTGAATTTGAAATTTTTTTGTTTTTGCTTAAATTTTTTTATGCTTCTTTAATAAATTCATCCTAGAAGGGTATCAAGCAGTTACTTGTGTGCATATGTATTGATGAATAACAAGGTAAATTACAACGAAAGGAGGCAAAGGATTAGTTTTTGGAATTTTGAAAAACTTCCTAAAAACTAAGGGATTTTGTGCTCAGCCGGGTTACATGATGTTACACCTCTTTCTGACAGAATGGTCATTTTACATGCTGTTACACCATTTTCCTGACTATTTTGTCTTACATGATGTTAAACTCTTTTCCGACAATTTGGCCGATTTACATGCTGCTACACCTAATTCCACCATTCCAGCCAAAATACATGCAGATACACCTATCATTGTTATTCCTTTTCGCTAATTTACATCCTGCTTCACCCATTTTTCACATTTCTGCCATTTTTCCATGTTGATTCTCCATTAATCTTTCCCGCTCTGCTATCTTTCCATGCTGAAACATAACTGTTTTGTCATTTCTGCTGTTTTTGTGAAGATTTTTGCCATTTTCCAAATTACTTCATGTTCTCTCTGAAAGACAATGCCGCTTCATCATTACTTGACTCCACATATGTAGATTTCCAGCTGGTCAACCAAAGAAAGGACTCCGCCTATTCTCCACTTGTCATATCATCATTTCTCACATTCTAGATCCATCTCTCATCATTACAGCTATTCCACACGGATCAGATGGTGGTTGGATAATGCGTTTATTATGACAGATCAATAAGTTATGAGGTACGTTACTAATCCTACATGTCAAAGTGATGTAGATATGGAAGAAAGATTTAATGCTTACCTACAAACTATCCTAAATTCTTTGCACCATGAGCCAATCATATTAGTTGGGGGGGTAAGAAAATCTATGCCGTGAAAATCCCATTTTATATCCACCTCCACCACCTTTCGACCACTCTTATTTCATCGCTAAGACACTGTGTACTTTATGAAATCTACGTTTGAATTTGTTGTGTCTCTGGTTTAGGTGTTGGTTTCTCCTCCTTTGTGACTGTTTAGACTCTAAAACAACATCATGGGAGGATAAGCTATGAGGTATGAACCAGAAAATCAGGATGAATTGTTGTTATACCCATATGTTTACCAAAAATTTCTGTAGGCTGGATGGATTTCTTATTTTGAAAAGATGCAAGGGTTTAATGAAGCAGAGGTATTAGATTTCAGTTAGAATCTCACATAATGGTATTCAATGGTGCACGGGCTGAGGATTCCAGTGAAAGAGGAAACCATTGTTGTTGGGATAGGGTTGTCGACCACAGGAGAAAGGTGCTTTAGCAGAAAGGAACATCTTCCCGAAAAACAAAGGGGTTTTCTTGTGGATGATGAGAAAGTTCAGACCAAGGGCCGAGGTGTAGATGTAAGCTCCTTACCCATACCATGGGGGAAAGTATCAAAATTTATAAAAAGGTACATTACATGCGAGGGAAGATATCAAGTAGTTTATTTTTCTTATTTTATTCTACTGTCACATTTAAGACATCAGAAACAAATAAACATCTCTTATTACCTTCTTCATTCCTTGCATAATATGGCTCACTTTGTCAAGAGGTAAAAACATCCCAAGAATTTTCTTTCCAATCATAGATTGATAGGGTTGTTGATTCATAGAGGAATGGGAATTCCTAATGACCCATTACCTGAAGTGGAAGAACAACCAAATCTTGTGCCTGCTATTTTGGCCGAACCAGAACAACTAACCCTATGCCTGCAGTTTTGATTGAGCCAGCAGTTGAAAACCCAATCCCTGGACCAAGTCATGAGCCTCAACCATTAGCTGCAACAACAGTTAAATCCCCCACTGTAACTGCCAATAAGTTGACTCAGAGAAGAAAACTCAAAACCAGAAGCAACTCTAACACCACTCAGAGAGGCATCGATAGAGTTGAACTAGAAGCAACTCAAAACCCTCTTGTTGCTGCGACAAAGTCTCCTAATTTTGTTTATAATCAAACCCTGGCAGATTTTGACATCAATGATACAAACTTGAGTGAGCGTCTAATTTATTTTATGGAGATATGTATCCTAGATTTTACCTTGTGCAAGGAATTTCAAGAAACCAATTTGTCACTGCAGGCCGAATGTAAACGAATTGCAGTAGAATCACTGGCTCCGCTTGATTATTCTTTGTATCACTCGTTGAGTGACGAAGTATAGATTATACAAAACCCCAACATTATAGATTTTCCTCCTTGTTTGGTTGTTGAAGAACACCCTCCTTCTCCTAAAGAAAAGAAAAGGAAAGCCCCTGCTTTTGTCTCTACATTACCTAGGAGGAGAACTAGGTCAACGAGGTCTACTGGAGAAAAAGTTGGATGGAAGCATATGGAACAGGAAATACCCATTCTTTGTCCACTATCCTCCGTTGTTAAAGAAGTGATTGTTACACAAGAACCAGTTCCTTCCAACAACATGATTGTGACACAAGAACTAGTCTCTTCCCAGAACTTAGTTGTTACACAAGAACCAACTGCCCAGGAAGAGACTATCCCACAAGAACTAGTCATGCCAGAATTAGTTGTTACACAAGAACCAACTGCCCAGGAAGAGACTGTCCCACAAGAACCAATCATGGAAGAATTAGTTGTTACATAAGAGCTAGTTACACAAAATAGAGAGGATAATGACAATGTGCCACTTTCTCAGTTGTTTTCTCAAATTGAGAAGAATATACAGGGTATAGAAAATTATAGGATTATTGAACTGATGAAGGAAAATGACCACCTCAAAGACTTTCTCAGTTGTTTTCTCAAATTGAGAAGAATATACAGGGTATAGAAAATTATAGGATTATTGAACTGATGAAGGAAAATGACCACCTCAAAGGAAAGTTGGATTCCCTAAAGAAGGAATTGTAGGTTGATCGACATAAAAACTCATAGGAGTCAACTTTTAATATATTATCACAGGGAACTGCTATGAATAAAAATAGAGAGCACATGTGCTATGGATGTGGTAATATTTACTTTCAGGTAGGGTATAAAATAGTGAAATTACCAGTCACTGGTCATGATGAAGAACCAAACAATCTCTCAGTCAAGACATAATATGACCTTATTTCTCCACAAGAACCAATAGAAGAAGAGATCTCAACGTATTAGAGTAGTTGTTGGTTTACCAACAACTTTTACACAAGAACCTTTGTTACACTTAAAAGTTGTAACTCAAGCAACCCAAACTGGTTTTTTTCTTGAAGATAAAGAAAACCTCGTGCATTAAATTTTGAAACAATGCATGTTGTCATACTTACACACAGGTGATTTGATTACTTTTTCCCATACTGGTACTTAGTAATTGGTCTTATCAATTTGCACTAGAGGAGTCACTTCCCTTACTCAGATTAATATTAAGGCTTGAATGTGTATTGCATGAGGACATGCAATGTCTTCAGTTGGGAGGCATGTTAAGATCCAAAAATGTCCCTTTTTCACTATATATTTTTCTCATTCAACCTTTTCATTTCTATTCTAAAATGCCTAATATCATGTTTGCTAAGAACTTTTTCCCAAGGTATGAATCATTGATCTTGCTTTTGTATTCTTATTTACTTAACATGTTTGATTGCTAGTGTTTCCCATATTTTACCCATGAATTCTCAACTAATGATCAAAATGTGTAGATTAAAGAAAAACAACCAAGTCTTGAAGAAAGATCATTATTGTTACACCAACTGTTATAGTTGTGCACCCATTCTGCATGTTGTTACATGACTACAACAATTGTGCACCTTTCTTGGAAGCTGTTACAACAACTACAATAGATTCCCACTAATCCTGGAAGCAGATATATCATTCAAATCCGTATCCTAAATACAGATCCTGAAGGCTGCTATATGTTTTGTCTCTTGCTGGTGATCAAGATCATTTCCATATTTTTTGATGATAACAAATATTTTATATCATACAAATAGATTGAGAATCTCTGATTCTCAAGGGTATTCTGACTTTGTTTCAACTGAATGTCTCTATATTTAAATAACATAGCTTTTCTAACCATTAGGTAGTAGATATTAGCTGTGGAATAGAGAGTAAAGTGAATCATTTTGTATCTAAATATTTTGGTGATTTAATAAAAAAGTGATTTGAGTTTCTCCAACCTACTATAGTCTTTTCGAGTGGATTCAATGAGAAAGAAAGGGCCCACCTTCCTCACAGACTCCCCTCTGTTGTGAGTTTTAGATTAACATCTTTGACTATTTACAGTTGTGTGATTTATCTGTTTATGCATTTCTAGAATACATTTGTTGTTACAGTTCAGTCCATTTTCTGTTAATGTGCATGAGTGTGTCTCATGATATTTATAATCAATTGTTGTATACTGCTAGAGAATTTATTTGAAAGTTAATTCATTTTTCTGCATTAGATTAAATCTTTGTTTCCAAGTAAAAGTAAATAGAAGTGTGAATCCCCTTTCTGCAATTAAGTAGACATCCTTTCAATAATTATCATAGAACTTCCTTCTGCAAGAGTAAGATAGAAAATTAGAATAGATTAGATAATCTAGGATTCTTATACACTAATCAAATTCTATTACTGGAAATTAGATTTCAGTTATGCAACTATGACTTCAATTCTGTAACAATAGATTAAAATTCCAGCTATGTCAGCAACTTGTGTTAGTGTTCAACTTTTCAATTCTGTTTCTTTTAGTGCTAGTTTAACTTACTGCAACTTGATTAGTTTTTGCTTTCATAATCTAGCATAGACTATGCACAATTATATTACAATAACAAAACTTCCTTGGGTTTGAAAATTCATATTGAACACCTTAATTATCTATTTATTTAGACAATTAAAGTGCACAACACCAGGTAGCCGAGTGAGGACTATAATTTTCCCACTGGACCTTCACCTGATTGATTGTTCAACACCGTATCTGTCGAATGTGATGGTCCAAAATGAAGATTGGATCTGCCATGAGCGCACCCTTGTCTGACACCTGCAAAGAACTCATGTCAATCACATTTGTAGGATTGCTAACATAATGTCTCAAGACAGATACATGAAAAACATTGTGCATATGCCTCAAAGAATCAGGAAAGGCTAGTCGATAAGAGACATGCCCCTTCCTTTCCACAACCTCAAAAGTTTCCATGAACCTAGGAAATATTTTAGCACCCTTTTCAAACTTGATAGAACTCCTGTACGGTTTCCCCCACAAGAAGACTCAATGGACAACTTCATAACTACGGTCAGTGCGATGCACATCAATATAACTCTTCTACAGATCCTACGCTTCCTTAATCCTTTGTCTTATCATTTTCATTTTCTCTTCCATTTCTTGGATCACTTTTGGTCCTACAAGGACCCCATCCTCAAGTTGATCCCAACTCAAATTTTTCTGACATGGTCGCTCATAAAGAAACTCGAATGGCACCATATTAATAGTGCTTTGGTAGATGTTGTTGTATGCAAACTCCATTAGTGGGAATAACTCTTCCCAACGCTTCGCTTGGTCCATCATGTGCATACACAATATATCATACAAGATTTGGTTTGTTTTTTCTATCTTCTCGTCTATCTTTGGGTGATATGCAGTACTAAATTTAAGTTGAGTTCCCAAGGCCTCTTGGAAACTCATCCAAAATCATCCTATAAACATCGATCCATGATCATATATGATCCTCTTAGGCATGTTGTTAGGTTCCTAACCCACACATAGGTAGAACAATATATTCGGATGTAATAAAGGTCAATA
Source organism: Picea sitchensis (assembly GCA_010110895.2). NCBI lineage: Eukaryota > Viridiplantae > Streptophyta > Pinopsida > Pinales > Pinaceae > Picea > Picea sitchensis. Next base: position 106,858 of record SNQJ01S0013610.1, read on the forward strand.
TTAATAAGGCCTTTCAATAAAATATAATAAGGCGGATGTAAGAAGACCTAATAGAAGCTTCCGCTTATTGAAGGATCTTCCTCTAAATGCTTCTTTTTAGTATAAATAGGAGTCGAGGGTATGAGAACCCTAGCTTGGATATTATTGTAATAGAGCTCTGCTCAAATGGAGGTTTCCCCCTCGAAGAGTCCCGTGAACATTGCTTTCAGATTCAAAGTGTTATTTTTGTTGTTATTCTTATATCATCTCAGTGTTATTGTGGTGAATGTTCTGGTTATATTGTTGTTATTTTTCCATTACTAGCATTTTATTTATGTTTTGAATACATTTTATATCTGGTATATTACAAGTGGTATCAGAGCACCTTCCTTGGTAGAAAGTGTGGGTTAAATTATTTTTAGGGTAGAGACGTATTCCGACGTCTTTAATCCACAGAGATATGTCGTTACGCACATAAACCCGCAGTTGAGGGATTCATACAAGCATGAAATACAAGTGGTATTTAAGCACACATCTGTTGGCCACCCATGTAACCCCTGTTGGTACCCCTTCGAGTGGTAGCGCATCAGACAACACCTGTGTACGGATTGGCCTAGATTACCTAAATCCCTCTTTAGATAAACTGATCGGCCACCTAACTGCTATAGTGTCACTGAGAAAAACACTCGGGAAGATACTCTCTAGTACATGGGTAGTCGGGTAGTACGGATAAGGGTATGGTCTATCCTCCTTAGTTAGTGTCCTCAGATATTGGGCTGAGTACTACTGTTGGACCCCGCACGTATATTAGAGAGCTATAGTACAAAGAAAACCCTTGACTGTAGAACCCTTGAAAACCTAACCCTTGGGGACAGAAACATAAACAAATTAAAATAGACAAGATCTATTTTCGCGCAACTATGTTCGGGTTGCCAAGTAAATACACATTTATTTATGGTTAATCATTTGGGCATTTCCTCTCTGCAGTATTCTTCAGACCGAACGTTAAAAAAAAAAAAATAGTCTGGAAAATGTTTCACCATTATTTCATCCCTATTCCATTGGATTCATCTCTTCTCCCTTATCACATTCATCCATATCATTTTTTAGGAAAACAATTTCTACCCCACCCACCCATTTTTAGTTCCCCCATCCTCATGGCCCATACCCATAGCCAAGACTTGGAAGCTTGCTTCAACACCTTGCAATCTAGTCTCATTGAGACCCAACAAGAAGTGAAACAACTCAGTGCCAATGTCGCCACCATCAATACAACCATGCAGTCCCCAATGGGAGAAATCAAACAAGACCTCACCACCCAGCTTGAATTAGTATTTTTGGCACTCTGCACCAAGTTGCATATCCCTACAGATAACCCTTCCTCTTTCTCACCCCCACATACTAAAGGTGACCATATCTCTCATTCCCATACCTTGCAGAACCATCACTTTCAACATGACCTATGCCTTCCATGGGTGGATGTGACCAAATTTGAAGGCTCAGACCCCACTGGTTGGGTAACCCAAATGGAACATTACTTCTCTTTATACAACATTATAGATGACTTGGCCAAACTCCGGTATGGTGTTCTCCATCTAGATCAATAACATTGGCAATGGTGGTAATGAAGAAGAAATTCTCGTCAAGGGTATATTGCTTGGACACAATTTGTGGCAGAGCTTTATGAATGCTTTGACACTGACACCAACCATTTGGGATGTTTGACAAAGTTGAAACAATTAGGAACAGTGGAAGACTTTATAACTTCCTTTGAGTGCCTAGCTTTTAGAACATAGGGCATGCCTGATGCCTTTTTCTGAGAGTGTTTTATCAGCGGCCTCAAGGATGAAATTCAAGCCCATGTCCTCATGGCTCAGCCTGAGAGTTGGGTGGAGGCTACCAAAAGAGCTAGAGAAGCACAACAGGTTGTATCTTCTCAAAACCACAAAACCTCCTTCATCCCTCGCCCTAAACTAGTAAATCCCACTACTCCCTTTGCTCCACTAAAGATCCAAAAATTGACCCAGGCTGAAACAAATGAATTCCAACTCAAAGGCCTTTGTTATAACTCTGATGAAAAATATTTCGCGGGCCACAAGTGTAAAGAACAAAATATTTTTATGGCCATCTCCGAGGAGATTTAAGAAGAAGATGAAGAAACTCCCTCTATGTATGAATCATTTGAATCCACTGACATAACCCCTCCCTCAAACCCTCCCGAAGTAGAACCAGTCATTTACCTCAATGCTCTCACTGGATTCTCTATTTCCCAAACCCTCAAGCTAATCGGTTACATTAAGCATCGGAAGGTCATCATTCTGGTTGATAGTGGCAACACCCATAATTTTATTCATCGCCACATTTCCCAAGAAACTCATTGCTACATCCATGCCGTCAATAATTTCCAAATCATGATTGCCAATGGTGGTTCCATGAAATGTGGAGGGCGTTGTGAAAATGTGTGTCTCCAAATTGGTGATTTCCACCTGAAATCCCATATGTTTTCTATCGACATGGGAGGTTGTGACATTGTGCTGGGTGCATACTGGCTAAGGACTTTGGGTCCCATTCTCATGGATTTTAAAGACTTAACCATGCAATTCGACCAAGAGGGACACCAATATAAGTTCCAAGGCATCACCATAGGTTCACCTGAGATCATTAGTTCCCATCGCATGGAAAAGCTTCTAAAAAATGGTCATTTTTGTGTTATCGCCCAACTCCATGCCATACAAGCAATAGAGACACCTTCCGTACCACAAGACCTCCAAGCCATCCTTTATAAACATCAAAATGTCTTTTCCACTCCCCAAGGATTCCCTCCTTCCCGTGGTGTTCATGATCATTCCATTCCCCTTGTACCAGGAAGCCTTCCTCCCAATATCAGTCTGTATTGTCCCCCCTTTTCCAAAAAAAATGAAATTGAGAAAATGGTCCAGGAACTCCTTAATGTAGACATTATCCACCCTAGTAGGAGCCCCTATTCGTCTCTTGTGGTCATGGTCCTGAAGAAAGAAGGTTCTTGGTGAATGTGTCCTGACTTCCTTTCCCTCAACAAACTTACCATCAAAAACAAATTTCCCATTCCTATCATTGATGGCCTCCTGGGTGAATTGAGTGGCGCCCAATTCTTCACTAAACTGGATCTTCGTTCGGGCTACTAGCATATATGTATGAAAGAGGCATATATTCCCAAGACTCCTTTAGAACTCATGAGGGCCACTATGAGTTTTTGGTCATGCCCTTTGGCTTGTGTAATGCCCCCTCCACCTTCCAAAGCCTCATGAATCATGTCTTCCGTCCTTTTCTCTACCATTTTGCCATAGTTTTCTTTGATGATATCCTCATTTATAGAAAAACCTAGATAGACCATATTGCTCATGTGGATCGAGTTCTCCATCTACCCTCTCAGCACCAATGTTTCCTGAAATAGTCTAAATGTGCTTTTGGCGCCTCAGAAGTAGAATACTTGGGTCATTTGGTTGGCAAAGATGGCATTAGGGTGGATCCTAAAAAGATTGAAGCTATGCAAGACTGACCTCACCCAAAGACTCTTAAGAGCTTGCGTGGATTTCTAGGCTTAACAAGGTATTATCACAAGTTTGTTATGAATTATGGGAAGATTGCAACACCTCTCACTGCTGTCCTAAAAAAGAACTCTTTCACTTGGACTCGAGCCGCTACTCAATATTTTCAAACCTTGAAGATGGATATGTGCACCACTCCAGTCCTTTCCCTTCTAGATTTCACAAAGACCTTTGTGTTGGAATGTGATGCCTTAGGGAAAGGAATTGGTGCTATCCTTATGCAAGAGGGTCAACCTTTGGCCTTTACCAACAAACAACTATCTGAAAGAAATATGGGCAAATACATCTATGAAAAGGAAATGTTGGCTATTCTACATGCCATGGATCTATGGTGTCCTTATCTATTGGGGCAACGGTTCCAAATTAAGACAGACCATCAAAGCCTCAAGTATTTTCTAGAACAACACATTTCCTCCCTAGAACAACAAAAATGGGTGACTAAACTCTTTGGATATGATTATGAGATCATTTATAAGAAAGGCAAAGATAATGTGGTTGCGGATGCGCTTTCCTAAAAATATGAAGATCAAGGATCCCTTTTTTCTCTTTCATTCATTGTACCAGATTGGTTCCAAGCCGTTCACCAGGAATGGCTACAAGACCCCAAAAGTTCGCAGTTGATCCTGCAATTGTAGTCCAATGCTCTAGCTTCCCCAGGGTACTCTTAGATCCATGAAGAAATTTGATACAAAGGTCGTTTTTATTTAAGTAAACAATCAAAGCTTAAATCCACGGTACTTTCTGAGCTTCATGCTACACCCATAATAGGGGACTCCGGGTTCACCAAAACCTATGATAGGGTCAAACGTTCCTTTTTCTAGGATGGTATGAAACAAGACATTCATAATTTTGTAGCTGAATGTGATGTGTGTCAATGCAACAAGTGAGAAACAATCAAATGGCTGGGAACACTACAACTGCTACCGATTCCACCTGCTATTTGGAAGGATATCTCTGTGGATTCTATTATCGGCTTACCCAAATCAGGAAATAAATCCGTCATCATGGTGGTTGTTGATCGCCTTTCCAAGTATGCTCATTTTTGTGCCCTTCAACACCTGTTTACAACATCCACGATGGCTCAAATCTTCATGGATCAGGTCTTCAAGCTACATGGCATGCCACACTCTATTGTTTTTTATAGCGACCCAACTTTCACAAGCAATTTTTGGCAAGAACCATTCAAGATACAAGGCACATAATTGCATCTCAACACAGCTTATCATTCTCAGACTGATGGCCAAATGAAAGTTGTCATCAAGTGTTTGGAAACATATTTGAGGTGTTTTTCCTTGGAAAAGCAAAATCAGTGGGCTTAATGGTTACCCCTAGTTGAATGGTGGTACAACACTTGATACCATACATCTACACGCATGACTCCTTTTGAAGTGGTATATGGACATAAGACACCTTCAGTTATCTCATACTTACCAGGTGCCTCGAAGGTCCGGGCGGTTGACCTAACTCTTACAGCTCAAGAGGCCATTATTTGTACCCTCAAAGAGAATTTGGTCATGGCATAGAATCGCATGAAGAAACAAGCAGATCAAGGTTTCTCTGAACGTCAATTTGCAGAAGGGGATCAGGTGTTTCTTCGACTGCAACCTTACAAGCAAACTTCCCTCAAGGCCAAGCATTGTCATAAGCTAGCGCCCAAATTTTATGGTCCTTAAACCATGCTCAAGCATGTGGGACAAGTCACCTATCAGTTAGCTTTTCCTAGCCATTCTAAGCTACATCCCGTTTTTCTTGTTTCATGCTTAAAGAAGGTGATTGGAGCTAAGTGACAAATTCAAACCAACCTTCCAGAGTTAGATTAAAAAGGATCCATTTGGCTACAACCAAAAGAAGTTTTCGACCAGTGTGAGCGTCGCCTATGTTAGAGAACCATCAACAAAGTGTTATTCCAATGGAAATATACAACTCCAGTAGATGCCACTTGGGAACCAGCTACCATTCTGCAACAATTTCCTCATCTCAAGCCTTGAGGACAAGGTTGTTTTCAAGGGGGCAGACATGTTAGGGTCCTAACCCACACATAGGTAGAAGAATATATTTAGATGTACTAAAGGTCAATATTAATAAGGCCTTTCAATAAAATAGAATAAGGTGGATGTAATAATACCTAATAGAAGCTTCTGCTTATAGAAGGATCTTCCTCTAGATGCTTCTTTTTAGTATAAATAGGAGTCGAGGGTATGAGGACCCTATCTTGGATATTATTTTAATAGAGCTCTTCTCAACTGGAGGTTTCCCCCTCGAAGAGCCCCATGAACATTGTTTTCATATTCAAATTTTTATTTCTATTGTTATTCTTATATCATTTCAGTGTTATTGTGGTGAATGTTTTGGTTATATTGTTGTTATTCTGCCATTACTAGCATTTTATTTTTGTTCTGCATAGATTTTATATCTCGTATATTACACATGCCATGCAATATCACTATCTCGCTAATAAAAATTCTAGCTATGTCTGGCACCTGATACATCATAAACATAGGGATAAAATGTGCACTCTTTGTGAGAGTGTCAATTACCACAAAAATTGAGTCAAGCATTATTTCCATCAGCGACAATCCAACAATGAAGTCCATCGAAATGACCTCCCATTTCGATTCTGTAATAGTGTGTGGCTGTAGTAATCTTGTTGGATGTCTATTTTCATCCTTCACTTGATGACATTCTAGACATCTTGCCATGTAGTTGAGTATGTCCTCCTTCATTACTTTCCAGAAGAATAAGGGTTTAAGGTCAACCCTCATCTTCATGACTCCTGGATGAGCCATGTACATAGATCTATGAGCTTCATTTAAGATGAACCTTCTCAACTTGTCATTAGGAGGTACGCAAATTCAATTATTATATCTCATTAATATGTCGTTGTCCACAGTAAATCCCTCAAATTTTGATACCAACATGGTGTCTTGTCCGATAATTTTTTTAATCTCCTTATACCAATCATCTTCGCGATGTATAGTTAGAATATTTTCACATATATTTGTATGAACAGGTATGATCGAAAATATGTGTGGTCTCTGACTCAACACATTAGCCACTCTATTCACTGTTCCTTTTATGTAGGTAATCTCAAAATCGTACTCACTAAGTAGCTCCAACCAACGCCTTTGTCACGTGTTCAAGTCACTTTGCATAAAAATGTGTTGTAAACCATAGTGTTTAGTTTTTAGCTCAAATTTTCATCTAGTGAGGTAGTGTCTCCACACTCTCAGGGCATACACAATGGCCAATAACTCCAATTCATGCATCACGTAGTTATCCTCATGCTTTCTTAACTTCCTCGATATGTAAGCGATCAATCGACTGTCTTCCATCAAGACTTCACCTAAGCCTTCCTTGGATGCGTATGCACATACCAAGAATTCCTCCTCCATGTCAGGAAATTTTAGTATCGACGTTGTCCTCAACAACTCCTTGAGCTGTCAAAATGATTCCGCACATTTATCGTTTCATACAAACTTCTTGTTCTTCTTCTGCAATTCCGTAATCAGATTTTCTATCCTCGAAAAACCCTCGACGAACCTTCAATAATATCCCACTAAACCCACAAAGCTACTTACTTTTTGGATGTTCCTCAGTGCATGACATTCCACAATAGCCTCAACCTTCCCTGGATCCACAACGATACCTTCGCCGAACTTAACATGCCCTAAGTAATGAATCTTTGATTGATAAAAAGAGCATTTCGACAGTTTCCCATATAATTTGTTTTCTCGTAGACACTGCAGTACCAAGGACAAATGTTCGTCATGTTCTTCCATCCTCCAAGAATATATCAAAATATCATCAATGAATACTTGCACAAACTTGTCCAAGTATTAATGGAACACCCCATTCATCAAGCTCATGAATACCCCTGGGGATTTTTTCAGTTCAAATGGTAAAATGATAAACTCATAATGTCCAAACCCATCTTAAAAGCGGTCTTAGGAATGTCTTCCTCCTTGATCTGTAACTAGTGATACCCTAATCTCAAGTCGATATTTGAAAACATCGTCGCGTCCTTCATTTGATCAAGAAGATGACCTAATATTGGCAACAGATACTGGTTCTTGATCATTGCCTTGTTCAATTGACGGTAGTCAATGTAGAGTCTCCATGACCCATCCTTATTTCGTATGAAAATAACTAGCGCACCCCATAGTGACATACTAGGACGTATAAGTCTTAGGTCCAACAACTCCTTTAGTTGCATTTTCAACTCCTGTAACTTAGGGGTTGAAATCCGATAAGGATTTATTGCTGTCGTTTTAGTCCCAAGTTTTAGGTCGATGGTAAATTCCAATACCCTCTTAGGCGGTAACCCTGGTAACTCCTCTAGGAAGACATAAATTCCAATTCCTTTCGCCATTCCCTTTTCATTCAAAGCAAGGATTGCATATAGATTGCATCCATTGCTCATGGTCTTCCATAGTTGTAGGCAAGAGATGAACCTTAGGTAAACTCCCTGGTTCCTTCCTAAAATCACACGTCTATGTCCCTCATCATGAACCAAACTCAACCGTTTCATATTACATTTGAGTATCACCTCATGAAATTCCAACCCGTCCATACCGATCACAACATAATAAGATCCTAATATTGTGACGTATATGTTGGCCTTTGTGAAAAAATATCTCAGGTTAAGGCTACATCCTACAACCTTTCCTCCAACCTCCTACTTGGCTCCCAAATCTATTTCCACATAGCTAAACTTGTCTTCTTCAACTTCCTTTACCTTAATTAATTTTAGCATTGCACCATATATAAAACTCTTTGTATCTCCTCGATATATCAATACACTAAAGGTATGGTCAACGATCATAACTAACGTCTCGAGAATAGTAGAATTGTGCTCGGCCTGGAGGTTATTCATCGCTACATGAATCCAATGGGACTTGCCCAAATCTCCTACTAATGTGTGTTCAGTTGTCCCAACTTTTCTATCCCTCTCAATTGGACAATCACGCTAGTAATATGGCTCTCCACATGTCCAGTATCCAATCTTTGGTCCAATACTCCTAGTCCCCGAAGTAGATGTTGATGGCCCACCAGACTGAAACCCTGCTCTGTTCTGCTGAACATGCCTAAAATGTTGTTGTTGCAGTCGACGTTGTTTTTGGTGTTATGGTCCTCTGTAGGGAGTTCACTGTTGAGGCACCGATCATCATGGTTTCGTGAACGTGGATACTCTCAATGTGCCTGGATGCCTTAATGGATTTTTAGCCGGTGTCTGATGCTTTTGTGCACCAGATGTCGTCTGTCTCATCGGTCTCGCATGAGTACTACTATGAACCCCATTGATGAGATCTTCCTCATCTATGAGGGACTTATGTACGACATCATGCAACATCTGAGGCATTAATATCCTCACCTAAACATGAATGTTGACATTAAGGCCAAACACGAACTTGTTGACCTTAAGCTTCTCAGTGTTCAAATTTAGAGCATACCTAAGAAACTCCATGAAATGGTCCTCGTACTCGATCACTGTACGACTGACCTATCATAAGGTCTTGAACTCATTGAGATGACGCTCAATGAATTCCTTAGAAAGATACCTTACTTGGAACCGCTCGAACAGTTCCCATGACACGTCTTCGAAGAACATGTTCAGTTGTGGCAAGAGCATCTTCCACCATAGAAGAGTGCTCCCCTTCAGCTGAAAGACCGTCGTGCGGAACTTCATATTGGAGGTATAGTTGTGAAGTGCAAAGCACATCTCCATATTATCGAACCATGCCTCGGTAACTGTGTTGTCCGTGGAACCAAAGAACTCCAGAAACTTGACCTTCTTGAGTTCTTGGTGAACGCGACCAGTAACAACTGGGGTGTGTCATGGACCCTCAGGAGGTACTAGCGCCCTGGCCTCATCTCTATCCAGACGGCTAATCAGGGCCTCTAACATCCTCTCGAAGGACCTCATCAACCCAACCACATCCCCCATAGCTAATTGTTCCTATCTGACGACTTTTTCTTCTCCTTAGGGGTTAGACCCCTCTGGCATGGATTATACTAGAGGCATCACACCTCCTCCCCTAGCACCACGTCATCTTCCTTCGCAACGTCCTCTAACCATGATTACTTGCACAAATACAAAACAAATTAGTTAGTGACAAATTATAATCAAGTGTTGATACAGAGGAAGGGGTAATGATCCCAAGTCATGTGGTTGAACCCACTCTGAGACCGTATGTATCGACACTCTGTTACAACAACCAAAGCGACATACAACAGGTAATTTTTTTTTTGCGTTAGGAAATATACATCACAATTATTAACTATATCATTGACACATCTTCCAATATAGTAATGAAACAATTGCAACACATTATCAATCATTCCCAACATAAAGCCCACACATTATTTCCATGAACAACAATACACATATCAACGAATTAACACGATTAAATAGCATCCCAAATCATTGCATTCATACAATAAACGATGACACATAAATAGTTTGAATCATAAATGTCTCAACTTATCTCATACATATAATCATAGGAATGAATTAATATGCTACCCATCGAACCTACCCTACAAGGTTAGGACCTCAAGGACACATAAGAAACGCTCAAGCCAATGTTCCAATTGATTTTAGCCATTTAAAGTATCAGGGATGGCGACTGTTCTTAAGAACAAGGAGGTGTTTAATTCCGATAGCACAACATAAACCATAATCCAAACTATCTCATCAATCTCATCTAACCATCAATTATTCATCATAGTGCAAACAATATTCTACTCTACTTAATAAATCTTCAAGCAACATTCAATGTAAATGAGTAAGAGGCTTTTACATAAAGAATAATAACCCAAGGAGCATAAATAAATCTAAATCTCGTGTAACTCAACTATGCATCTTCATATTAAGGAATATCTGCTAAGAATATGTATAGATCAGGAATCTAAAGGCTAAAATCATATATATACATTTGCAAAGAACCACAAGAAGATCAATATTCTTAATCACTACATTAAGTTTAGATGCAACCTTTTATTATGCATCCAAATTATAAAACTAATGAGCATCAATCATAGTATCAATTAATAAGAAGTCTATTGCTCACATAACCATTTAAAAGAACTAAGGGGTTGAATCATAGCAAGCAAGATGGAAAGATTCCAAGACCACCCTACATTTTCATTGCCAGAAACTATGAGAAGTCAACCCATGGTTAAGAATGAGATAAGATAAATTATATGCTATCTTTCATATCCATATATAAGAACAATTAAAGAAGATCAAGTTTTATTAATAATGAAAATAAAGACCCAGATGTTCAATTAAAACCCAATTAAAAGAACCAAGGGAAGGCCAAACAATAATAAGTAACAAATGGAAGTTAGCTACCTACGTATATGTTTAATACTTAAGAAAAAAAAGTTTTATTAAACAATAAATAAAGAACTCACATGCTAACTTATAAATCTGTTTAAAGGTTTAGGAAGACAAATCTTAATTGACCAAAAACAATAATATTCAAAGGCTAAATCACCTATCTATAGTGAGGAACAAGAAGGACTTCTAGAATATATCCCAACCCCTGATTTAGTGTGTAGAAAAATACAATTTTTTTTCCAGACCTCAATCTGACCATCCATCCAACACTTAATCTGGTCCTCCATTCGACCCTTAATTTATGAAAATTTAAATTAATTTTAGGTGTGGCGAAAACGATTTTTTATTTATTTTAATTGTATAGTTTAGAGGAAGGGACAATAATGGTTGTGGGTTTGTCAAGAGTGGCAGAGACAGGTAAGAGGTCAGTGATCGTGTATATGTCCATACAATCAACAAATTCAACTCACCCTTCTACTCTACGATGTTACCACTATTTTAAGACGTGGGAATCAACATAAAAAAACTAATTGGAAAAACGACAACTAGACACGATCATGTTAAATGACACCGTAATTGCAAGAGAGATGTTTTTCAAACATAACTTAATCCGACACCTGATCCAGACCTTGATCCATCCCTTGATCTAGACCTTGAAACATAACTAAATTTCTGACAATTCGAATTTAAACTTTGAAGAAGCAAATCAATATAGGAAGTGGTTAAACTTTAAGGAAGAGTCAATAAATGATTGCAAAGACACTCAGGAGGTCAATCTATATCTATAGCCCCCAACTTCATTCTCAAATTATAATACTTCGAAATTAAAATTTCAGAAAAAAGAAGAAGTAAACATAACATAATCGCTCAATTAAATTCTGAAGTTGTTTTCTAAAAATTAGCAAGGGAAACACACAACTACAGAGTTGAAAACCATGACAGAAAGACTAAAGAAAAATTTCAGAATCTTCTACAAGTTTGGGCGACATAAATCCCCAATTTTGTTTTCCAGAATATTTTCAACCAAAACTTAAAATTTAATCAATCAAGTGGAAACCACTCATAAGACCCTATGGGATAGTAAAAGAAAATTACAATACACCTGCAATGAGCCAACAAATATTAGTTCCAGAACTGATAACTCTGTCACAAAATTAATTTAGGCCTTTCAATAATTTAAACAGGGACCGAAAATAGATCCTAGCAAGCATATAATTTGGCAACGATTAGACCAAATTTGTGTTCTGTATGTGCCAATGATTTTTACAAGGCACATGAATTTATCATTGGGAAATGCAGAAGGTTGAAGCATACCAAAATCTCCCCGAATTCTTAATAAGGAAATAAGCCAAAGATAACACATAAATTAATTTATCCCCCCTTTATTAATTGCTTAATTAAAAAATTTTAATCCTCAATCCTACTTAGACCTAGGCTTTAATTTCAACTAGGTTTAGAAATTTTTTTAAAGAAAAAATTATAATTAATACAATTTACTCATACAACATTTATTTTAAGGTTGCTCATGTCAAAGTAAAATATTATTTTCTAGGCATCTAGGTTCATTGACTCACTAGTTTTAAAAATTGCGACGTGCCCTTCAGGACACACTATGTGCTTCAAGGGTGCCACTCGCCTTTATTCATGTTTCATTTATGCGACATTCCCTTCAAGACACACTACATACTCCAAGGGTGCCACTCGCCTTCTGACTGATTTTTGTAGATGTCCAACCCTTAGAGTCAATACTCCATCTCACAACCCTGTGGGAGACTAAGGGCCTCTAAGGAATAAGGACSTTGCCTTATTGCACACCTCTCAGTCTGCCCTCACGACATCGTGGATCTCTTGAAACATGTAACCRTTAACCTACAATTCTAGCCACGACGAGAGTGCTAGTAGGTTGTGGCAGAGCTGCTGCCACACCTCTCCCTCAATATCTCTAGTTGTCGTGCATGGCCCCTTTATTCCTAATGTGAGTCTAATTAGCAAACAATCGTCAGCCTGAATCCATCAACGAAACATGTCAACGATCCATAAAACACATGATAATATACCTAATCATAGGTCACATATGCATAAACAAAAACACCCAAACCATATACTGTCCACTCCCTGACTCGATCCAGAGTCCAAGGAGTTCCATCGATGCCATCGACATCCTCAATCTATCAAGAGTCCTGCACACTCAAGAGAAACCAATCAATAGCATATGTCTATACATAAATAACATAACATAACATCATAATCCACAATCTCATCATCATAATACATAAGCGAAGTAGACAATCATATAATGAATTGGCTCACTTGCACGCAAGTGTCCTCAAAGAATAAGTCACATTAGGTGCGTGCAAGAGAAGGATGTTCATATTGAAGACTACATCCATGGAATAATGCACAAGGAGAATCAAGGTATGGTCATCTTACAATCATATTGGCTCCCAAGGAGCAACTGTTATGAAAGCGAGTTTTGAACCTGGGCGTCGGGAATACAAACAATTCCTCCCAACCAGTCGGTCTACACTTACTCTATCCCCATAGATCAGCGAACTGATGGCCCACGGGTGTGTACATGCTGCATGAATCTCAACGTCCAGGCTTCGAGATTTGGGGTTTAGTCTTCAAGGTTTAGGCATCAACCTGCACTGTATAAAATTACATCATGTGAGTTTGGTCGGGAGGGATACGAGTTTTTTTTGTAGCACGTGTGTTTCCCAACAAACCACTTCGGACGCAATAATAACATAATAAATGAATACACAAAAAAAAATTAAAGAATGCATACAACATAAAATAGGAGAAAATCAAGTTTTCATGTAGCTTACTAAATTAGGAAATTTTTGAATATGCAAACTTTTTTTTGAATATGCAAACTCAAAATAAGGAAGTGGATAACTTCCAACTTCAATTAGTGGAGTCTCACAGTTATTTAAATTAGTAAAAACTGGTTTATTTTATGAAC
>SNQJ01S0013610.1:120790-142583 GCA_010110895.2 Picea sitchensis
CTAGGGAAAATAATCTATGATAAAACATAGATAATGCTTCTTATCATATAGCAAACATACTATGTTATAATATGAATCACACAATTTCTTTTTTATTTTGTAAAAGGGAAGCACATTTTATTTATGAATATAAAAATTAGCAGATTAGAATAAAGTTTAACCATTATAATATTAAAAATATTATATACGTACATATATTAGGATACTAGTTTTGTGTTTTGTCTTATGAGGGAATTTGTTTTTACCTTGACCATAAAGTATAGNCACAATCTTTTTTTATCTCAAATATTCTCCAAAAATTTAGACTACAAAAGCTTAAACACCATGATTTATACACAACTAGGGAAAATAATCTATGATAAAACATAGATAATGCTTCTTATCATATAGCAAACATACTATGTTATAATATGAATCACACAATTTCTTTTTTATTTTGTAAAAGGGAAGCACATTTTATTTTATGAATATAAAAATTAGCAGATTAGAATAAAGTTTAACCATTATAATATTAAAAATATTATATACGTACATATATTAGGATACTAGTTTTGTGTTTTGTCTTATGAGGGAATTTGTTTTTACCTTGACCATAAAGTATAGTGAAATTAAGTAAAATCTACTTACTATATATGTTTTATAAAATTACTTCAGAAAGAACAGACATATTCAATAGCATTAGTTCCTACTTCCAAACTAATCACGGATTTAGTGCAAATTACGCACACTCACTGTTTATGTAATTTCAAAACTTTTGCAAGTTATGCAGAACCATTGTTAGAAAGTTTTCGAATAAGTTGCTTGCTTGAACCCATTAGTTGTAATGTATTTTGAAGATGAAAAATTGATTTCAACTTTCACCTTAACAAGCTGGACTGAAGGAGGATCTTATAAATAATAAAAGAAGTTTAAACCCACTTTTAAATAAGAACTTAAGAGGATTCTAACATTTCAAGCAACAATAATATACAGGTATACAGGGCATGCTATTTCACCCAGATAAACAAAAAAAAATTTATTTCTATTATTTTTAGAAGAATTATTTTTATTATTAGATAATTAAAAACTTTTTAATTTGATCGCTTTTTTTTTATTTTTTATTATGGTTTATTTTGAAGACTACAATCAAAATATGACCCCTTACAATCATATTATCTCAGAACTCATCAAAACGAGATTTAAACCAGACTATGAGGAATATAGACAATTCCTCCCAACCAATAGGTCTACACTTCCTTAACATCAATCTGATTACTCTGTCCCACTGATGATCCACTGGTGTGTGGACATGCTGAGTGAGTCTCAACGTTCAGTGCTTCGGGGTTCAGTCTTCACGCTTTAGGCGTCAGCCTGTACTGTACATAATTGCATGATCTGAGTTTGGTCGGGAGGAAGACAAGCTTTTTGTAGCAAAGGTGCTGCCCAAAGAACCACTATGGGCGCAGTCTGTGTTTATCTTGGAGTTTCAGCAATGTGTGCGTATTCTGTGTTTATCTTGGAATCAGAGTCTCGTCTCAGAGTTTGAGCAGTTATCTCAGAGTCTCAATCTTTTAAGTGCAGCTTAGTCTATGCTTAACTCAAAGTCTCTAGAAATCTCTACGAACCAGATTGACAGCTTATTTTATTTTCTGTGATTTGAAATTGCTTTTAAGCTTTTATATATAAATAAAGAATTAAGTAAACATTTCTTCATTCATTTGTCTTGATTTTGGGTGGAGTTTCAAATCAAAAAGTTGGATCTTTCAAAACTTTTTATTAAGTATTTATTCAACTATCAAAAAATTCAAACTGCCATGCATGATTGCGAATGAGGATAAAAGTACCTTCTTTGTTGCTGGATTGTGGTGTTTGTCTGTCAAGCTGGCTTCAGTAAGCTGGCCTGGTTTCAGTCTGGCTGTAAGGCTTGTTTGGCCGGCTGCTCCAGAAAGCAGAGAACTAGTAAATTCTTCCAGCTTGCTCCTTCATCAAAGGCCCGGACCGCGAGGAGTCATAAGCTAGTGATGGTTCTGGTCTGGTTCCGTAACAGCATCAACCTGACAAATTGCTAAGGCCGGACGGCTCGTTGAGTACTGGGGCAAACCTGCCAGGTTTATGGTTGGCATGCTGCGTATCATCGAGTAGTTAACGGGGGAGCATTTTTTTTCCAGCGGACACCAATTGGATTTCATATTAGAGTAAGTTTTGAGGAGTAATATTTCTTCCCGAGTTTCATTTTTCATGCAAAACAAAATAAAAATAAGTCTCAATCAGGTAAGATTTTCAGGGATAGTTTGGGTTTCATATAGATCAAAGTTTCATGCATTTCAGAACTTTACTCATGAGTTTTGCCCCAGTTTAAATCAACCCAAATACTCAGAAAATCAATCAGAATTCTAGATTGACAAAAAATTTAAAAACAACCACCAAAATACCTTAAAAAAAGTAAAATAACTATGAAAGAAAAGATTGACCTAGTGAACCCACTCCCCATATTAAATACATAATCATTTTATTGCGCTGTACAAATGAGCTCTTGTAAAACGCATACCATGCATGATTGGGAAGATAGAAGTTCTTATATTTACCACTAATACGATGACCTAAACCTTAGTTTTATTTAATTATACTGTCTTTCTAATTACAGTATTACATATAAAATAAATTAAAAGCTTCAATATGGCCACGGATGTTTTAATGACTATGTGTCAAAGGACATTCACTCTCAAACCTGCAACATTCGATGCATGACCATGCATGTACAACATTCAAAACTAAAGTTCCTTCAAATGCACACTACTACCCATACAAAGATTTTCGAGGTTTTATCCTTAAGTTGGTCAAGCTTTATGCTTAAACATGCAGTTTGTGGTTTTCATAGAATCAATCTAATCTTAGTTTTGGTAAGTTAATTTGATATAGTATAAATTGTTGTAATTGCAAATGTAGAAAACAAAATCACATAGAATATAAAAGATAAAGATTTTACGTGGTTTGTCCAAATGTTGGGCTAAGTCCTCCAAGCATGGGTATTGGTTGTCTTATTATTCAAATCAGGGTTACAGAAGAACTGAGTATTGAAAGCACTTCTCTAATTTTGTCTCATTAGTTACAACCAATCACTCATTTATAGGATCTAGAATCCTAAACACAGAAATTCGTTGTCACCATTTAACAATCTCCACCTTGACAACAATTAACCTCATACCTTGATCCCTTTTGTTCATCACCTTTTTTGCAAGCCAAGAAAAGCCAAACACCATCGTAGCTTCTCTAATAGTACTTGTTTTGTGAACATGTCTGCGCAGCTCTCTTTTGTATGCAGTTTCTCAAGAGAGACCCCACGTTTATCGATGACTTATCTTACAAAATGGTACTTGATAGGTATATGTTTTGTTTTACTGTGCTAGGCTGGATTCTTAGTCAAGTCAATAGCACTTTGACTATCACAAAGTAACTTTACTTTGTCCTGCATCCTTCCAAACTCACCAAACAAACTTTTCAACGAAAATGCCTCTTTGCAAGCATGTGCAGTAGCTATGTATTCTGCTTTTGTAGTGGATAAAGCAACAATGTTCTCTAGCTTTGACATCCAACTAATAGCTCCACCTGCAAGAGTAAATACATACCCTAAAGTCGATCTTCTCTTGTCCAAATCACCTGCAAAATCAGAATCAACATATCCACAGACTGAGTCACAACCACTGTTATAGGTGATACAATAATCACTTGTGCCCATAGATATTGAAGCACCCATGTCACTGCTACCCAGTGCTCTTTACCTGGATTTTCCATATACCTACTGACAACCCCAACTGCATGTGAAGCCTATGGCCTTATACTAACCATCGCATACATTAAACTTCCTACTGCATTAACATATGGTATTCGAGACATATATTCCTTTTCTTCTTTTGTACTAGAACATAAACTTGAAGAAAGTTTAAAGTGGGAAGCCAAAAGGACTAAAACTAGTTTCACATTGTTCATACGAAACCTCAAAAGTATCTTCTCGACATACTTCTATTGTGACAACCAAAGCTTACCATTCCTCCTGTCTCTGAATATCCCCATGCCCAAAATCTACCTTGCTGCTCCTAGATCTTTTATATCAAACATCCTAGCCATCTAAGCCTTTAACTTGTTGATCTTAGTTATAATTTTTCTTTCTAAAATCATATCATCAACATACAATACTAAGATAATGAATATGTCATTATTCAATTTCTTAAAGTAGACACAATGATCATACTCACTCCTTGTATAATTTTGGCTCACCATGAAAGAGTCAAATTTCTTATACCATTGTCTAGGCGACTACATCAGACCATAGAATGATTTCTTGAGCCTGCAAACATATTTCTTGCTACGATTTTGAACGAACACTTCAGGTTGTTCCATGTAGATCTCTTCATCCAAATCTCCATGTAAGAAACCTTTCTTAGCATCTAGTTGCTCCAACTCCAAATCAAGCAATGCAACTAATGCTAACACAATTGGAATTGAAACAATATTTAAAACTAGTGAAAAAATCTCATGAAAGTCAATACCTTCTTTCTGAGAATATCCTTTCGCAACCAACCTTGCCTNATCTAGTTGCTCCAACTCCAAATCAAGCAATGCAACTAATGCTAACACAATTGGAATTGAAACAATATTTAAAACTAGTGAAAAAATCTCATGAAAGTCAATACCTTCTTTCTGAGAATATCCTTTCGCAACCAACCTTGCCTTGTACCTTTCCACCTTATCATCAAAACCCTTCTTCAACTTGTAAATCCACTTACAACCTACAGTTTTCCTGTCTCTTGGAAGTTCTACCAGGTCCCATGTTACATTCCTCTCTAATGCCTTCATTTCATCCTTCATCACTTCTCTCCATTTATCACTGTGAGAACCCTTCATAACTTCCTGATAGCACAAAGTTTCATCATCATTAGTACTTAAAAAAACTGACGAAAAAAAATCATCATACCTTCTTGGAGGAACTCTGACCCGTGTATATCTCCTTAGGGAAGTTTGTGGTTCATCCACAATCTGTTGAATGTCATCATCATCCATGCTTTCCTCTGCAGGAACCTCTTCATGAACATCTTCAGAAACCTGTTCATGTTCACTTTCATCTGTAGTTAAACAAGTTTCAAACTGAATCTGTTGATACTTAGGTACTTCTTCCTATTTCATTTGAATATCTACATCTGATTTGATGAGAGATGATTCAACAAATATTACATCTCTGTTAATGGTGATCTTGTGGACAGTAGGATCCCACAACCTGTACCCCTTAATACCAGCACCATATCTAACAAATATAAGCCTTTTTTTATTTTGGATCTAGTTTAGAACGTTGATGTTTTGGAATTAGAGCATAGGATTCACAACCAAAAACTTTAAGATTAGAACAATTACAAGTACGACCTCTCCATACCTATTCTAGAATTGTGCACTCTATTGATGTTTATGGTGATTGATTCACCAGATAACAGGTTGTAGTTACTACTTCTGCGCATAGTTCCTACTGCAAATTGGCGTTACTAAGCATACTCCTTGCTCTCTCTAGAAGAGTCATGTTCACGCGTTCAACAACTCCATTTTGTTGAGGAGTATACGCAGTAGTTTTATGCCTATCAATCCCAAAATCCTTGCAACAGTTATCAAATTCCATTGATGTAAATTCACCACCATTATCAGTTCTTAAATATTTAATGGATCTATTAGTGCTCTTTTTCACTAAAGCTCTAAATTGCTTGAAAATTGTAAATACATCAGCCTTAATTTTCATCATATAGATCCACACCTTCCTAGAGAAATCATCTATAAAAGTAATTAAGTATGATGATCCTCCATATGAAATAGTAGGGTATGGTCCCCAAACATCAAAATGGATATAGTCAAGGATTTCGTTACTGGTGTGTCTTCCGGTTTTAAATTTCTGCCTATTATGTTTTCCATAAATACAATGCTTGCAAAAGTCTAACTTTAAAGACTTTAGACTATAAAGTAACTTGCAATCAAATAATACCTTCAATCCTTCTTCGCTCATATGGCCCAACCGTTGATGCCACAATCAAACAAAATCACTGTCTTTCTTAGATACCGTAGTCACATGATCTCACTCAGTTCTTCCTTACAACAGGAACATGTTACCAACCTTCTTCGATTTCATAACGAGTAGGATTCCTTTGTAGACTTTCATAACTCCACCTTGAACAATACTCTTATATCCTCCAGTGTCTAAGACTCCCAAATAGATTAGGTTCTTGCTAAGCTTAGGTACATGTGTCACATCAGTTAGTATTTTAATAGTTCCATCAAATATATTAATTCAAATGTTAACAATTCCCACAACTTTACATGAGATATCATTTCCCATGTAAAATATTCCATCATCTATAGACATATAAGTAATAAACCAATGTCTATGAAGACACATGTGATTTGAAGCGCCAGAATCTAATAACCACTATTGATCATGACGTGAACCAATACTAATTGATAAAACTTCATCAGTCATACCTGAACCTGTTGCCGAACCTGTTTCAGTTGCATTTTCTTCCTTCATCTCTTTTGGAGGGTCTTCTTTGGAGGTTTGTTGTCGCTTCCAACAATCCTTCTTTAGGTGTCTAGATTTGCCACAAAATCAACACTTAACCTTGCTCTTTTTTCCATTCAAATTTGATGGAGATAAATCCCTCTGACCGTGTCCTCTTTCTTTAGGTCTGTCTCTGATCACCATAGCCTCAGATGTAGAGGTTTATGAATTGAATTTCTTCCTTGTTTCCTTATATAGTAAAGCACCAACAATATCATCAAAATCAATAGTTTTTGTTGAACTGAAACTAATAGAGGTAAGAAAATGATCCCATGACGTGGGAAAAGAACACAATAATGTAATTGCCTTATCTTCAGATTCAAATTTCACTCCCGCATTATCCAACTGGACTAAAAGAGTATTTAAAGTATTTAAATGATCAACTATCTTTGTACCTTCCTTCATGCACAAACTGTACAAATGTCTTTTTAGGAAGACCTGTTCGTCAAGGATTTTGTCATGTATAGGCTTTCCAACTTTGTCCACAAGCTGACTATTGTCTTCTCCAAGACAATATTGAACATAACATTGTCGACCAAACACAGACATATGGCACTCAGTGCTCTCACATCCATCTCATCCCAGTCATCATCTGTTATGGTCGCGGGTTGCTTTGATTTTCCCAAAAGTGCCTTCACCATGCTTTGTTGCACGGGCATATCGTTCATCTTAACCTTCCCGATATCGAAATTATTCTTTCCATTGAACTTCTCAATTTCGAACTTAGCACTCTGCATCTTTTCCATTAGAGGAAATATTCCAAAAAACACCACTACTTGTAATAACCAAGACCCTTTAAAAAAATATGTGTAGGAATGATTGGTAAAAAAGTTTAATTAAAAAACTTTTTAATAATATATAAAAAAAGCCACCTAAAATATATTATATAAAGTATCCACCCACGTGAATTTATGCTTTTGATATAATATCATATAATATAAATTAACCTTTTCATAAATCCTCCACCCGTACATATTTAATACCTTAAACTTTTCAAAAAAGAGACCATACCATAAATTCATTTTACTCCATAAAAAACATGCGAGTTAATTTAAGGAGACCATGGATTTTGATTTTAAAAGGAGTCTGCACACCTATCGCTACCACTGGAGTGTGGTTGCCACACCTCTCGCTATGAGTGCCCTGCGACGTGCTTCAAAGGGTCGTCGCACTTGTCGGTGCAGCTGGAGTGCGACTATCTCAAAGAGTCTATATGCACTATACCTTATAGTTGGACTGCAACGATTTGAAATTGTTTTCGTGAGGGTAAGGTTTGGTAATAAAACGTCGCAACCTTTGAGAGGAGGGACCTGTGACAATGTAGAAATTGATGCACTTCAGACAGATGTTGTTGTTCTTTCGAAATTTGAGGCCCTCTCCTTCAACCAACTCTGATACAACTTGTTGTAATTGTAAATGCGGAAAACAAAATCACACAAAATATAAAAGATAGAGATTTTATGTGATTCACCCAAACGTTGGGCTACGTCCTCCAAGTAGAGGTATTAGTTATCTTATTATTCAACTCAAGTATATTACAACAATTGACTCACTCTCACGCTCATGTGCCTCTACGGGCTTACAAAAATTTATATTTATTTACACAGTTACATAAGAATTGACTATTGAAAGCGCTTCTCTAATTTTGTCTCATTAGTTACAACCAATCACTAATTTATAGCATCTAGAATCCTAAACACGGAAATTCGTTGTCACCGTTTAACATAAATTACCCATGCATTTGAATCTTTGATACAATTCCAATTTAAATTTGTTTATTTTGTATTACAAAATGTATCATAAATTATTTTAAGGTATGATTGATTCACTTTATTAAATAAATAAATTAGGCAAGGATTAACTACTTTGTAATTATCAACTCACGAATATCATTTATACTCAAGTAGAAACCATTTTTACATTTTTACAATTGTCATATCATTGCATAGAATAGAGAGCCATGGCTCATTATTTCACCTATGGAAAAAATTCATGTTATGGTAATGTGTCTGTTTGTAGGCTAGTCCTCATGTTCTTGTCTACTAGATAATGTGTCTAACCCTCCAAGCCTTTGTCTCATCTTCTCGTTATCTAAGTTTAAAAAAATTCCATCAACTATCGGATCTTTAACAACATCTTCACCAAAACAAATTCATGGTTGGTGAGAAGCATGGTCACAACATTGACATAGTGTTCTTTGTAAGTTATCACATATCTTCCAAATATTGGTTCATGTACTATGAAATGTTTTACACTGCAATAGAATTCATGTATTCATCATTTGTCTATAAACCCCTTTCATTCCAATCAAAACCTATTGAACCCTTGTTCAACATTGGTTTCAAAAACACCATATCATTCTTGAGATTGTCCAACTTTCATATAAACAAGGGAAACCAATTCATCATAATAGTTATTTGTTACTTGATTTTGGAAAATTCCTATTTGACCTTTTATGTTGATGCACTTAAGTGACTTTCTCTTCACCTTCATTTCCACCAATCAACCATTGGTCATACTCTTCGTGCACAAAACCAACTTTTAATTTCATCTTAGCACTTGGAAATTCTATCCTTTTCACTCTTCACATGAGCTTTGATACCACCAATAAGGAAAATTTTCCGAGTTAACAAAATTTTATGTTTTGGGCCCAAAGTACTTTTAATGTTGATAGGTTGTCAAAATTGGAGATGCTCAACAATTACACACAACTCCAAACTATTCCTACATACAACCAACACCCACTTTATTGTCCAAGTTACAATTATGCATAATAATTTATCTTAAACAATATTCCAACACAATGTTTTATTGTTTCAATTTTTAATGATTTTTTATCAACAAAGAAGGGACATTAAAAAAACCATAATAAACTAGTGCTCAACATAATATTCCTATGGAAAACCCATATATTGAACAATTTATTAAGAAAAATGTCCAAGTACAATACACTAGTCCAATAAAAATGTCAGGCTCCATTGAAAATGCACCTGATACAAAACCTTAATCCAATTGATCAATGATTTCTAAAGAATCCATCTACACCAACAATGAACCCACCAATGTGCCCAACTTTGTCCATATAAACCCCCATATTCATTGAAACTTGAATTTCAAATCCTCAATCCAATCCATCCAGAGACCAACTTTAGCAAAATATATCTATAAATAGACACATTATCTAAAAATGTATATGCCTAATTCCTTTACTTTATCGATGCCAAAATGAATTTGAAACTATGTTACTAGCTCCTTCATCATTCCAAATGAAGTGCCAATTGCCTATTTATATGTGTGGGCCTCTTATCAACTCTTTGGTTTGAGCTCAAGTTTTCCCCAAAATGTGTAACAAGCAAGCTTCCTTTGACTCTTATTGCCAAAGATTGGGACCACAATCCTCCATTTTCCTTGGGCACTTTGTCTAAACACCAAACACTTTGTTCCATGTTCTCTACTTCTTGAAGAACTATTTTTTTTTTTTGTTGACTTAACAACATACATGCACTAGCCATCAATCTTGTTTTACCTTATGACCCTTCCTTAATTTGTTGGAAATAAGCTAACTCATGACTTGTCATGAATCGAGTCAATTCCATGAAGCCACTCCTCAAGTCCTCACAAAATGATCAATTGCTAGTCTAACCTATCCAACATGTCCAACATACACCCCCTTCATGAAAACCAAAAGTATGTTTTGGATATGTTGACAAGTGTATTGGTTTTGCATGACACTAAGTGTGACATCTTGGTTCCAAATTTGTTCAATAGTATAGGGTCGTGACATTAGGAATTGGGGTGATCAAGATATAAAGTGCATTCCACTTCTAACAATTTAAGAATTTGGGTGACGAGGACAAGGAAAAGTATCCCTTCTTAAAATTTAAGCATTTGAGTGAAGAGGTAGAGGAGCACCTACTCTTTGTCACAATTTAGACATTTGAAAGGAGCACCTACTCTTTGTCACAATTTATATATTTCAGTAGAGCACCTACTCTTTGTAACAATTTAGACATTTGAGTGGAGTACCTACTCTTTGTCACAATTTATACATTTGAGTGAAGAGAAGAACAATCACTTCCCCTATTTTAATTTAGAAATTAGGAATTCGAGTGATGATAAGGACCATCTTCCTTTTCTCAGAATTTATGCATTTAGGTAATCAGAAAAAGAACACCTACATGTCTCACAATAATGGCATTTGAGTGGCGAGGAGTACTTATCCTTACTCACAATTTTTGCATTCAAGTGACAAGGAAGAGTGCATACCCTTTCTCGCAGTTTTAGCAATAAAATGCTGAAGAGAACTAGCACTCGACCTTTCATATAATTTAGAAATTTGAGTGATAAGTGAAATTAACACCCACCATTTTTTGCAATTTAAGAATTTGAGTGACCAAGAGAAGGGACATGCACCCTTTCTTACCTATGATGAATCTACAATATTGAATGTATATTATACTACTAGATTGATTCCGGTATTAAGGTAACTAACATCTAAAACTCTTAGAGATATTACTATCAAATGATCGAAAAATTTCTGGAGTGCCATGAGAACTGAGTATGAGAAGCAAACTTATCTTCATTGTGGGTTCGACGATTATGACTCTTGGAGTTTTATGAAATCATGAGGTTTCGTGTGCATTGAGTGAAACATGCCATTAAATATAAAATCATCGACATATACAATATAGTTAAGTTTATTATTAAGAAAGATCACGATCAAGGTTTTGAAATTTATAATTTAAAAAAAGATCACGTTGGTTTTGAAATTTATTATATATAACAAACAATAACAAGATCATTACTGGTTAACAATCATAGTTGCATGGAAACGTTCTTTACATTTCCAACATCTTTGAAATTGGTTTTCAAAGTTCCGGGATCTTGGAAACTAGTTGGGAACATCCCCAATTGGGGGAAGTCTTTTGGGAACTTGGGAGTTTTTTGGGAGCTTCAACATCAAGGAAATGCTAGGTTGGGAACCATAAATTAGAATTATATTAAATTCAAATGTAAATATGTTTATTCCATTATTACAAATACATAATTTCTTACAAATATTTTCATTATATCACTATAAAACTAAGACTAAACTACGTTTAAATATTATTTCAAAAATTATCTGAGTAAAAAAACTTAATAATAGTCACTTTATAGTTGTGGATATGAAAAACATTTAATGCATGTATGTTTTTTTTCAAGTCCAAACTAAACATGGAAGTAGAATAAATCAATACTCTACCCTATCCACTACAAGCATTTTTTCCACTCTATATTTTCTTGTATTTTCATATTACAAGATTAGTACTATTTTGTTGTAAAGTTTAATTTTAAAAATATGTTAAAATTGTATATATGTATTTTCAATTTTGCTTCTCATTTTTAATGGAATATTTATGGATATTAAAGTTTCCTTATTGTGTTAAATATATTCATATAATTATTAGCACAAATTAAATTAGTAATTTCAATATTGTAGTTGTTGCAACAAGAGAAACATTGTGGTCAACTGACCTTCAACTTTATTAAAATAAGATTTAAAATGTATCAATATCTATATACATTGTAATCAAAAGTAGCATTGCAATCTAAAATATTTTTTATATTTTTTTATTATATATTATTGCTCTTCCCAACTTCAGGTTTCTTGGAAATTTGAGGAAAACTTCTACTAGTGACTCGAAAGTAATTTTGCAAAGAAACGATGAAATAAAAAAACCTATATGCCAATGTTACCATTAGAAGAAACATAGATAATATATGTGTAATATTTAAGCTTGTAGTTAAATGAATATGTTCAAAACAAATAAACTAAAAATGCCTATTAAGATTTAATTGAAAATTTTTCATCTTCAATAAATTGAAAATTGTTCACAAAGAACGTGAGCATTTTAATGGTACAAGATAAAAGAGTGGTCAAGCTAATGAATCTATAAATTATAAGAGTAGTAAATTTWATTTGTTATTTAGAAAAAAATATTGCATAGTTGAGGCATTTGTGGTTGGTTATTTGTTTGTCACTAAATTTGTATATCAATATAATTTTTTTTAATAAACATACATTTCATTACAATTATAATTATAGATGGTTTTACTATTAAATTTTTATATTATCATTAATGTCTCTTACATTTGTGGAAGGAGAAGACATTATTGTTTTTGAGAAATTCATGGGTTGTAAAAAAAATATTTACAAGTTGAAAAAACTACATTATAAAGATATCACAGTCAAATGGTTTGTTGTCAATTTGGTAAAAAATTAATGAAGAGGTTCCATTGTGTTGACCTAATGAAT
Source organism: Picea sitchensis (assembly GCA_010110895.2). Lineage (NCBI taxonomy): Eukaryota > Viridiplantae > Streptophyta > Pinopsida > Pinales > Pinaceae > Picea > Picea sitchensis. The sequence continues at coordinate 133,654 of SNQJ01S0013610.1, forward strand.
AAGTGAAGACATGGAAAAACACTCATTGTGGAGTGTATTGTGTTTCTTGTGTAAGATGCAGTTCCAAAATGCATGGTATAAATCTTTTGGCATAACAGGATCCACCTTAGTTAGTTACAATAAGAGGTTTATAAATGGAAACACAAACATAGTAAATGGAAATTGTGGGTTACAAAAACAAAGGATTAATGCTTTAGGAATAATAGCTCGCCTTTGAAAGATAGTATATGAAAATTAAATGCAATTCATCATCAAGCATGTTCATTGCACCCCAATAGAAAAAGTAAAACTCTCAAATTATTCACTGCAATTTATATACTAAAAACAATGCTACAACATTATAATGAAGATGTTGCCAATCTTAAACACCCTCTAGTCTCATAGTCCAATTTAAACAATATATGGAGAATGAATTTTCTAGAGGTTTCAATTATAAAGCAACACTACTTTGAAAAGTGTGGTAAGTGTTATGAATGTTTTGAAAAAGTTACTTGAGGCATCACTAGTCCAACAATTTTAATATTGAAACCAAATTCAAAAATTTCACAATGAGCACATTATAAGTTGTTAGTAATCTTACTATGCCCACAGATTGGAATAAAAAAAAACCTATGAAATGCTTAAGTAGTATGCATGGAAATATAGACAAGTTGAATACTTACATGCCAATGTTAGGAAATAATGAAAAGTCAATTCACACTCCCTGTAGTCTCCTAGTTGATCTTACCACCTATAGTTTACCAATTCATATTTTTAGTATGATTACACATGGGCACAGGATTGAGGGTTTTGTTCATTTTTTGACTCCCTTTTCAAAATAAAAGTTGAAACTTCACTATAGATTCCATAGATTTATGATCAAACACGTTGCATGACTCAATGGTTGATAATTTTTTGCATTTGATATATCAAGAAGGGTATTCAATACATGTTTAAGACATCCAACTTCCCTATTACAAAATGAATCTTATGAAAGCTATCAAGAATATGGTATATCTTAGCCTTGCAAGCTTATCAACATCAAGAAGTTCCTTAAACAAACTACCACCAATTTTATTCTTACAAATCCGCAAAGTTCAAGGTAACAACAAGAACCATTATCTATATGATTTTACATCCATCCTCATACGAAATAATATTATGACAACAGTGTGTGTAAACTCCTTCCCAATTGATCACACCCATGAAGATATAGATGGAACATATGGTAGATTATCAACTTAGTGGAAAATATAATTTATATTATCATTGCCACATATAATGGACACCTATAACTTTTCAAAATGAAAGTAGCTTCACTCAAAACTTGATTAAGAGGGTATATAAATTCAGCTCCCTTGCAAGGAAACACTTATTCGATGTAAGATAGAAAATAACAACATGATTTTGCATCCATGCTCACACCAAAATAATACTATTACAATTGTATGTGAAAATTCCCTCCCAATTGTTCACAACCATGAAGATATAGATGGAACATATGGTAGATTATCAACTTAGTGGAAAAGACAATTTATATTTTCATTGTCACATATCATGGACACCTATAAAACTATTCAAAATGAAAGTAGCTTCACTCAAAACTTGATTAAGGAGGTCTATAACTTCAATTCCTTTGTGAGGAAACACTTATTGGATGCAAGTTAAAAAATAACGAGCATCAAATCAATTTGGTGTTTCAAATTAAGTATGGTTTATGGAATACATGTCATGCGATATTAAGCTACTATTAGGGATGAACATTGTTCTCCTTGTGTAGAAATATATGGAATACAAATAAAATGATAGACTATAAAAAAAAATTATGATGAAATGTACTCATGGAAAACCCTTTGAATACTTTCCCATGATCCATGGATGGTAAGCTGGGTAAACTGTAGGTATTGATTATGGGGCCTCACCCCATGGGAATCAAGAGAGTTGAATCAGTGACCAAGAACAAGCATGATGCACTGACATATGGCTCTAGACCAATAGAGGTAACCCTCGAGGATCCAATGATAGGATAGACTTGCCTAAGGGGGATCATGCATTATCACCCTTCAAAACACTAAAAGAGGAGGGGAACTTGAAAAAAATGATTAAACTTTTGTAGTATTAATTTTAGTGTAACAATGGAAGATGGAGGGGAAGAATATATGCTTCCAAAGATAACAATCGAGAAAAAATTTTCAATGCTTTAAATGTGTCGTTAATTATTCAAGTGGATACAATAGGTTCTTTCTAGCAAAAAATGAGACAAGAATAGTAAATACCAACAATGATACCCAACGACAACCTTATCTCGTGGATGATTACTTGAAACAAAGGGTCCCTTGTATTGATGAAATGCATGGTGGGGCTTCTTGTAACATGTCAAAGAAAGAATTTGATCCAAGAAAAAATGTGATGGAAAATTATATGCTCATTGTATGACTAAGTGATAACAAGTCAATGTGGCTCGATAAGGCATTAGGTGATGTCTGCAAAGTTATGGATGATTTTGAGAGCTAAAATTTTTTGGACCAGTGGTGGAAATCTAATGAATAATACATAGCTTAATAAAATTGGAAGAAAGAAATATAGTATCATTGATCTCTAGATAACATTATATGACCATGAAATATATGAGAAAATATAAGGATAGATAAAAAATAAATAAATGAAAAAGGAGTATATAACAATTAAAATATATAAACCAGAAGTGGAAAATATATATGATGATGAATGAGGCATTCTTTCTCTATTGAAGAAATATAATGAGATTCTCTCTTGACATAGGATGTGAGTTTTATAAAATGTTTATAGATATCATATGATTGGTGTGTATTCAAACATTATTCCAGGACAGACAACTTGTAATTGGGTGAAAATTATAATAGAAATCAATATGTTTTAATGTATTTATTATGTTGACATATGATGTGAATTTTATAAAAAATTTACAGATATCATATGATGGATGTATCTTGAAAAATGATGTGAATTTTATAACAAAGTTATAGATATCATATGATGGGTGTATCTTGAAACATTATGAGACATTATGCCACTAGACAAACAACTTGTAATTTGGTGAAAATTATAATAGAAATCAATATATTTTAATGCATTTATTCAGTTTGTGTGGTCTAGTTTACTTTTGAGAAAAATAAATTAACCAATATCTTTAATTGTGATGTAGGCTTGAAAATAAAAAATGAATGTTAAATTTGTAAAATTGAATAATTATATATTATAAAACTGATATTGTAATATTGAATCTTAAAATTATTTTATTGAAAATATGTAATCACACTTTCGAAAATAAATAATCACACTTTGAAACATGATATACATGTAAATTTATACTAGAAAATCAAAATTTAATATTGTTATTTATAAATATATATATTTATTATATTAAAAATGTTTATAATATATATTTAATAAAACTTTTATTTTTATTTATGAAAAAGAAAAAGAAATATCAATAAAATATTTTGGTAAAGAGAATTTTGATCGAGAATAACAAATAAAAATAAAATATTTTGACAGATAATTTTGATGGAAAATAACAATTAAAAAAATCTATTAGTATGGAAAAATCCCAACAAAACCCCAATATGTCATGTACAAATGGTTTAACAACCTAAACTAATTCTTAGAGATTCCTTCTCAAAGATATAATTCAAAAAAATCCCATGAAAACCCAATATATCTTGTACAAATAGTTTAACATCATATCAATAAAATATTTTTGTAAAGATAATTTTAATCGAGAATAACAAATCAAAAAACTACTATTATGAAAAAAGAGAAAAAAAAATCTCAATATGTCTTATATACAATTGTTTAACATCTTGAACTAACTCTTAGAAATTCTTTTCAAAAATATAATTAAGATTTGAAAAAGACAATCAATTTCTCAACAATTAAAAAATTAATAATAAAAAATAATACATCTTAAAAAAATAATTAGCTTTAATGATGCACGGATTTTTTTTATTGAAAATGAAGGCATCGAGGAAATAAACATGATAGAATGAAATATAAATGAAAGTGCAAAGAGAAAAGTCATGCATAGTGTACAACCCAACAAAATGTGATTGTGCATGTTGGAAAACACAGTGTTTTGTGTACAAGGAGAAGAAAAATGTCTAAAAAGAGATTAAAGAGGCGAACTTCTATGTTAAGGGAAATGTTGGATTTTTGTGAAGTGGGGTTAAGTTGATTGGTGAGAAAGAAAATAAAAGTAATGGTAAATAAAACAAATTTAAATTGATTACAAAAAAAAAATTAGATTATTTTAATTATGGATTTATCATGTGTTGAGAGGGATCAAATCTTTCGAGATGTAAACCTTTCTTAAGTTTTTCAATCTCAAAAAAGTTTACAAATTGAGAGATTTGATCCCTCTGAATGAATGATAATTGTAGAAGTAAAATGTTCTTATACTAGTTCTTATAAAATTCGACAGAAAACAATCAATCTTTATTTGATTGTTGTAGTCACTAGAATTAATATGGATCTATACTGATGCCTATAATCCTCTATATATCAAAAAAAATCTTTACCAGATTATTGGACTCACTAGAATTAAGATGAATTTACAATCATGTTTATAATCTTCTAAAAATTATACATTAAATTAGAATCGCCATTAATATTTTATTATTTTTAAAAAATTGTATATATCAATAATTGATTTACTATGAAAATAATTATACATATTTCCATACTAAATTGTAGAGAACAACCAAATAACAAAGGACAAAACAAAAAATAAGAAGTAAAAAACAAAAAAACAATATAAAAAAAAAATAATAACTAAGGACAAAACAAAAAACAATATAAAAAACAAAATCCTTGGAGTTTATTTTAAAAAATACTCTTTGAAAAATAATGTCCTCAATGAAAAAATTTGTTTCAATGGAATATTCTTTGAAAAATTAAGAAACAAAAAACAATATAAAAACACTAAAAATGACAAAGACAAAACAAAAACAATATAAAAAAACAAAAAACAAGAAAGAACAAAACCAAAAACAATATAAAAAAACAAAATTCTTGGAGTTTATTTTAAAAAATATTCTTTGAAAAATAATGTCCTTAAAAGAATTTGTTTCAAAGGAATATTCTTTGAAAAATAATGTCCTCATAGAGTAAGGAAAGCCAACAAATTGAAAATACGATGATGGATCAAAAGGACAAAAGAAAAATAAAACATTAAATCAAGGAGAAGGATAAGAAAACAAAGGCCAAACCAAGTCGAGTTCAAAGAATTCTTCGAAAATGAATTGGCTTCAAAGGTTAGGTCTCGTTGTTGGATAAGAAATTGGCTTATGGGATATTGGCTTGGAAAAGGAGTATAAGAGATGGGATTTTTGGGATTTTAGATTGAGAAAGGTTCAATGCTAAGAAAACAAAATAATGTTGAAAAATGTAAGTTGTTGTAGTTAAAGGTTTCCTTTTTTTTTTGTCGACAAGTGTATAATTTTTTTTCTATTTTATCGAGTTGATATGTGATATTTTAAAAAAAAAAAATTAATATTGACTATAAATAAAATATTTTATTGTTTATTTTAAGNACAATCAAGAGAATAGAGGTAAACTGAAAAAATAACGTTCCATAGGAACAAGTAGAGTTCTAAGTCTAAGTTTGTTTTTACTCGGAAACTAGGCAGACAAAAACTTGAAAAATAATAGGCCTACCTATGGAGTGAAACCAGACGCTTAAAACAATATCATGTCTTGGAAATGTATAATCCATCGTAAGAAAAGCTATGATTGAATTAAACATAGAAAACATGAAAAAACTATGAGAGAGAGAAGATTAAGAAGGAAGACCACTGAGGGGGATTTCTTTGATCAGTGGACTCCCGGAAAATTTGTTGTCGCCACCGCCGGAGGGGCTGTATTTTTCCTCCCTGGTTGGCAGTCCTGTGTACCTGAGGAAGGAGGACGGGAAAGACAGGTCACTGCAATGGAATTTCCGCATTGGGGGAGATATCTAGATGTCTCTCGCTTGAGCTACCTGCTTGAATGATAGAGCTTTTGTTGTCTACTTGCAAGTGATGTCCGAAGGCGCCAGGTTGTCATGAAGGCCATCCAAATGCAGAGCTTGGACACCAGGAGACCGAGGTGAGTTGGAGGGACTTTGAATGAGGACACCAGGAGACCGAGGTGAGTTGGAGGGACTTTGAATGAGGACACTGGGAAGACTGTGGAGGGAAAGAGCCAACAATTTTTTTAACATCCAGTAGCTTCTGTGACACCTCTGTGTGCGTTGGGTTGCCCGATGGTAATTGATCATCTCCTCTTCCTAGTCGTCCAATATTTTCCTAGTGGAGCGCGGGACTGAGCGTTCATAACCCCCCTAACTTACGATAACCAGCCGAGGGTGAGAGCCTATCGCTTGACCTCCTCATCCACCTCTCCCTAGGTGGGGATTTGCATGCATTCGTCTAGGAATAGTGGGAGTCTAGTGCACTCTATGTATGTTAATGTAGGGCTGGAGCGAAAGCAGGAGAAGACCGACGAAGAAATCAAATAGAGGGTTGTTGGAGGAGATTTGAGCGCAAGAAGAAGGCGTGTTGAGCATGAGCCAAAGTCATAGCATAATGAGCCAAAAGTGGAGGTTCTTGGGGATAATAAGGGAGGAGCTCTACGCATTCAATGCATGCATCATGTACATGACCACTCGCAACACCATAGTTCTGTGATGTAATTGGAACAGGAGGGGAGAGGTTTGCGGAGTTAAATACCCAAGCCTCAAGAAGAACCCTATATTAACTTGCATGGAGGGTGGAGGGGGCAGCGACCAGGTGTCACTCGGTTCTTGTGCAGGAGGTGACGCTAGTGGGATGTAGGTGGATTGCACTGGTTCTTTATATATATATTGAAATATTTACTTGTTACAAACATTTTTTTAAATGACATGTGTTAACTACGTATTAAGCATTGAAGGAGAATTCAAAAGCACTTATGTTGTGAGTAATAATATTTTTTTACTTTCAATTACTCTAATTATATAAAATTGATATAAAATTATCTTAATAAAAGTGGATGTTAAAATATTTTTTAAATAGGACCAAATATTTTTAAAAATTATCTCTAATTATTTTTTTGTTATACGTGGCAAGAGGTTAATATATAATCTCTTTAGTGATTAACGAATGGAAAATGACATGCACTTGTGTGTTAGAATTGTCAATGCGGAAAACACAATTCACAATGATAATTAATAATCACACACAGATAATAGACACATGGATTTCACGTGGTTCACCCAAACATTCGGCTACGTCCACAAAGCATAGGCATCGGTTGTCTTATTATTCGGATTATGGAGATTACATCATATTTGCAAGTCTCTCATACACTCAATCTCTCACAGGCATTTTTTCCTCTACGGGCTTACATGTATTTATATACATTTACAAGAAACTGAATAATAAATGCAAGCCCTATCCATATTCTAACTTGGTCTATTTGGTTGTAACCAATGCAGAATAATAGGATCCAAATCTTTTCTTGGTAATTGGTTGTCACCAAATCCCAACAATCTCCACCTTGACAACAATTAACCTGATACCTTTCTCCTTCCTTTTGTTCATCACCTTTTCTACAAGCCAAGAGAAGCCAAACACCACTGCAGCTTCTCTAATAAAATTAGTTTCATGATATCGCTTGTGTGACTTGCACGAGTTTGGATTTCCTGAGGGGCCACTCCACCTCCAACATGTCTTCCACAACTGTGTTGGGAGACATATTTAGTGATAGGTCTCCTCCTATCCAAAACACCTGTAGAATATACATTATAGTTATCAGAGACCATCTTAGTGTAACCATTATAGGTGACATTTGTGTTTCTCAAACGCTGAAGCACCCATTTCACTACAACACTTGAATTTGTCATGTATCTGACAAAATCATTAGCATGTGAAACATTTGATCTTAACCATTTCATCTCATACAACAGACCTACTACTGAACTTACACGAGACATAACCTTTTCTTCTTTATAGAAAGGCCCTATATTTGAAGAAAACTTATAATGGAAAGAAAGAGGGATAAAAACTGGTTGTACAATGTTCATAATGAACTCCAACCACAACTTCCATGCCCATAATTTTTTTTGTTGCTCATTGATCCCGCATCTGAATTGTCCTGTCCACCTGAGTCAATTTCTTACTGATTTTATCCATTCTTTGGCTTGGATCGAGCATTTCATCAACAAATAGCATCAAGACTGTGAATGTACTATAAATTGTATCTAGTCATTCCTACCCTTTGAAAAATTATGACTCACTATGAAGGATTCAAACCTCTTGTATATTTTCCTGGGTACCAATAGGCCATACAATGAATTACCTAGCATACAAACAAATTTACCATTGTGATCTTTAATCAACCCTTTTGGTTGTTCCATACATACTATATCTTTGTCAATGATGACCTTGTGAGAAGTAGGATCCCATACACAACATCCCTCTATACCACCATCATAATTTGCAGAGATATAAAACAAGCAAGAATTAAGAAACAAAGACTTTAAGTCTGGAAATGATTTACCGCTTACAAGCACTTGCAATTCTTTCTTTCTATTATGACCTTGATGCTTCTTCCATAAACAAGAAGATACATCTGTCACTTCAGATGCCACTTCAATACTCCCTTCCAACTTATAAAGGTTATCAACCTTTGTTTCCTTCATCATTACTAAAATATCTTTCGACAATGTGAGAGCTCCACCTTGACCTGTATACTTATATCCACAAGAATCCAACACTCCTAATGAAATCAAATTTGATTTAATATCAAGAACGTGTTGAACATCCATTAATTCCCTAACAATACCATCGAACATCCTGATTCTAATATTGTCAACCCCAACAGTTTTACAGGGAATACCATTTCCCATAAACACTACACCCTCATCAACAGATTGGTAAGAAATGAACCAATTT
>SNQJ01S0013610.1:144285-165825 GCA_010110895.2 Picea sitchensis
ACCACAAAAAATATTCTTCTATAGAAAATCTCACACACATTACATATTTTAATTAAAAGACATATTAAGACTGATTAATTTAGAAGTTTTCAATAGATACATGTTTCTGGACACAAACATCTTACTTCAAAATAACTCTTGAGCAAGACTCCTGATTCCATAATGGCAAAGTTACTTTTAATTATTCTCATTATATAAAATTGATATAAAATTATTTTATTTAAAGTGGATGTTAAAATATATTTTAAATAAGATTTGTCAACTTTCCATTATTTTATATATATAATTAAAATAAGTTATACCTGGCAAAAGGTTAATATATAATATCTTTAATGATTAAATAACGGAAAATTAAATGTACTTGTGAACACCAAAAAAAATATTCTTCTATAAAAAAAAATATTCTCACACACATTACATATTTTATTTAAAAGACATATTAAGACTTATTAATTCAGAAGTTTTTCAATAGGTATAAGCATAACATATGACACTCCACGTCAAATCATAAATTTAAAAATATTAATAATAATAACATCAATGCTACGGAGGGTAATTGGAAGTATAGACCTCGAGAGATATCCTTGAAACTTGCAAACAAATCAACCATCAAGGTGACACTTGCAAACAAAACAACCATCAAAATGCTCGGACCGGCGTCCACATATATGTAAGCTCCCTCCCAAAATAGTTCATGCAGAATCATGAATACCTAAAAATAGTTCTGCCGAAATTGTGTCACGCATAAGGCCCGAGCATATCAACGTAACCAGCACCCTGTCACATAGAAAAACACAACACCACCTTCAGAAAATTTAGCACTGAAGAAAAAATTTAAGCACAGAGGAAATCTATAGGCAAATCACTAGAAAAATGAGTCCATTTTTAAATCTACAGGCATCGTAAAAAAAGAGACGAGGAGATATTATATCGACAAACCAATGTATCCAGACGACCATGCCCACCAGGATAATCAGAGAAGCCATTACTGTGAATGAAACAGCCCAAAGGAATCTCAACGGCTCATCGAATGCGTTGCCCTTCTTTTTTCTTCATTTTCTAAGCAATTCAATTCATTGCCTCTTCTCAATGGCTGAGTTTATATATATTTCGATGGGAATAGGATTTGAAAATACACTTGACTTCCATAAGAAAGTCTTATCCGGATGATTTCCAGAAGACGTGAAGACAACCAGAGAAGAGAGGCTAGTCTGGCGGACTTGTGAGAATTCGAGAGAACCCATGAATTCGAGAGACTGCTAAATGACAATGAACTTCTATGGGAGTCTACGATTGAACAGAGACTGTATGTCTGTTTATCAATTTCGTTTTTCTAACTAGTTAGGCGGCTAGATTGAGCAGGTTGATCTAGTATGCGACCACGTTCCATCACTCAAACATAAAATATAAATATAAATACTAATGTAGCAACAACCTACTACGGGATTTTAGGGTGGATCACATGTAACTACTTCCGAAAATAACATTCATCTTATCTTAAATCCAAGCACCCCATACAGAGCCATGAATACTGGAAAAATAGCGTACTCTGCTGAAATTTCATAGCATCAATTGCTTGTTTATGAATCATTAATGGCGTGAGAAATGCATAGACAAGCTAGGTAATGCTTTTATAAAATTTGTGAAATACTCAAGACCCTTTTCCAGAGCTACATCATAATTACAACTGAGAATTGGCGGTGTCTCTTCGCGAATGCCTGTGTCATTTGAAAATTGGGGTATCTCACCTCTGATGTTTGTGTCGTTTGAAGCGAGAGCATATAACCTGATGTTGATTTACCACACCGTAAGTATTAGCAGTTCTCTGTAACGCAGTGCTTCATTCACTTTCGTGGTCCTTGTTAATCTACTGGTTGCCTGCAGAATTGGAAATTAGAGAAGAAGGCCCTTGTTAATCGACTGGTTGCCTGCAGAATTGGAAATTAGAGAATATATATATATTTTTATATATATATGATTGCTTCACACAATTTACATATTTATAATTTTCTATACATAAAACATAAATTGTGGATTTAAGATTCTAATAATATAGATAAGACACACTATAACCAATTCAAAATTTTATTCTATTAATAACTCCTTGTGGTTATAATGACAACTTATTACAATTAATTTCCACATTATTCAACTTCCCCTTTAATAAACAAACTAGTTTTCTACAATACACAACACAATCCACATTACAAAACTTACAATACTCAATCACAAATTACAATATTAATTTTTGTTTGTGTGGTTGGTTTGACCATCATTGACGTACTTGTAGAACTGATGCTTCATGACTTCTCAAAGGATAATATCGATACTGAATCATCCTATAAAACTACCACCATCTGTGAATACACTACCCTCCATGATATTCACCAATTACATAAAATAACATTCTAGATACAATAGTCAATTATACAACTTAACTTTATATAAAAAAATAACCTGTAACACTCCCTGAGTAGAACAGGTCACATCCACTTGACAAGTCACATGAACTTATAACACACTTAAACATAACTAAATCAGGAATTGGTTCTCTAGACAGCCCAGCCCGTCAATAACCACTAACTTAATTATATTAATTTGTTCAATAATTAGCTTGTTCCTTGTGTTTCTGCATTAACTAATTTTAGAAGCACAATAATACTTCAAACAAACATTGATTGCATTAATAATGACTTCCACGCAGTATTCATATCAACCACACTATGATTATCAACAAGGCCCAGATCAACACCAGTCGACCACTTTCACACAAATAATATAAATCTATCTATCACTACCATTTACAATCCGGTAGTCTATTCATGCCAATCAACAATAGCTAGGCCAGAATTGAGCGAATAGCTTCGTAATCTGCCTTTGAATACCTCTGATAATGCTCATGCAACTCTTGTTATGACCATATATATGTTGCACTAGACGAATTCCCGGAACAGTTGCACCTAAAAAGGAAGATTTCTTACTGCGGAAAGAAAGTGAAACGTGCCACACTTGGTCTACTTTTCTAAATGAAAAAACATAAAACAAGTTTAAGAACCCAACCAAATCCGAGTTAGTTTTATGATCTCGAGGATCCAATTTGCAACCTTGAAAAATTGAATTTCTTCTTCTGAATAGGACTCGAAATCGAGTAGCTCTTCGCTTTGGTTGTTGAAGCCTAGGTGATCTTGGAGTGGTGAAAAATAAGAACAATCGTTTCACGCGAGGATGACTACGAATGTAGAAGTTGCAATCTCTCTTTGCAACAGTGAATTTCTTTCACACATAGCACGATGATTGCACTCAGTGTCGAATCCAAAACGCAATAGATATGGAAATGAACATGGGCACCGATGACTCACACAATGTGGTCGATCTGACATACGAGTGGCATGAGAAAATAACTTTCCTACACAGTAATCTTCACACCCAAACACATTCTGAAACTCACTCACAAATACAATTCAATCACTCTCATTTACGCTAGCCTGCCATAGGTATGTAAAATACTAGGACTTCCCAAGTGGTCACCCATTCCAGTACTACTCTAGCCTGAGTGCACTTAACTGTGAAGTTCTAATGAGATTCAGTTCATTAACGCTATGTTGTAGGAATATATATAAGACCACTAGTAAGTCATTACATGATGTATGTAATTAACAAATGAAGAGTGTATTACATTCCATTCCCTAGCAAAATGGTGAATATCATGGTTTATCAAAACCATAGGCTCGAAATGTTGATTTAGTGGAAAAGGTGGTTGGCCATTGAGATCCACCTGGATCATTCCTCCCCCCTTAGGAGGAAATGGTCCCCATTGCGTCAATTTCCCTCTTGAGATCGGGAAACTTCTGCTGAATCTAAACCTTGGTGAGCCACTTTCCTTGTTGAAGTAGATTTCTTGCTTGTAATTTTCCTGTGGAAGGATGTCATGAACCGGTTGGAGGCGTTGAATCCATTCAACAGATCTGGTTGCATGATGGGAGGTCTCTGTCGATGAGGATGTAGCAAGAAGAGATATATAAATGGGGGATACTTGTGGGAGCCCCAAGAACACATGAAAAGGGATATGGCCAATAGAGCTATGCTAAACATATGGAAGACTCTCATTCTCTTTGTGCTCATCTACAATCTCTTCAACCTGCTTCTGCTAGACAGAACGTCTTGGGCCGAGACTATAGTGGTCATAGTGACCTCTTGTTCACCGTATAACTGAATCATGAAGAGGGAAAACTTTTTGGTCTGAGAGATTACTTTGTGGCATTTTTTTCCGAGATCAATGAAGTGGCAATACTCAGAGCTACCTCTAGTGTCATGTAGAGATGACCTCCCAGAGTAACAATGACATTGTGGAGCCGACACTCATAGATAGCATGGAATTTCCACATATATGGTTGTTTTAAAATTACATCACAAACTTCAAGCGGGACAACATCACACACTACCTCAACCATCTGATGGTATATGGTTGAGGGTGTGGTATCATTGGCATCTTCAATCTCTTGACAACCTCGACTGTGATCAGGTTATTTTGACTCCCGTTGTCACCAATGAAATGTAGTGGGGTCCCTTTCTCCCACATCTACGAATGGAAGAGGCGCTCCCCTTGCTCAAGATCCTCTGGTTCTTCTGGTTGTATTGTTGTGGCCACGATGGTAGCAGTGGGTTCTGCATCGATGATATTTTTCCATTTATTGTTATTTTAATTAGATTCCTAATCAGGTTCCAATTATTTTTCTTTGATCTCAACCACCAATGATTGTTTTGAGAAACATTCATTCGTGTTGTGCAAGGGGTTGTTGTGGAACTCACACCACTTTCCGGTGTCTTTCTTAGGCTTACCATTACCCTTCTTTGTCTGCGTCTTGGAATGGATCTATTGAGGTTGGCCTTCCTTTCTCTGAACTTTGTTATGTGAGTTAGGGTTTCCTTTTATATGATTTTGTTGTGGTGTATTTTCAAACTTGAACCCCCTGCTTACTCTGATGCTTGGATTTCTGCTCAATTTTGACTACATAGCGATAAGAGACACCCAATGAGGATATGTCCAAGAAATCCATCTCTATTTGGATGTACCTATGTAGACCACTGTGATACTTAAAAATGAGGTGTCGATCAGAGTCTTTGATACCCATATTTGAGTGCAAGGTATGAAATATGTTAGTGTACTCTGACACCATCTGATCTCTTTTCTAACAAACAATTTTCCATCTCATGTATTGGTCATCATAGTTTCTGACAAGGTACAAATCCTCCTTTAGGGAATCTACAAAGGTTGTCCAAGTGGGTTCTCTCTTGAATGGTGTAGATTCATTCATGGTGTACCTCTCCCAGTAACCTTCCCACCAAGCTTTGACACGGGGAATGGATTTAAGGTGCGCTAACGTGATCTTTTCACTCTCGATTTTTTTTTGTATGAAGTAATAAGATTATAGAAGATTCAACCATTTTTCTAGAGCATCTCCATCTATTTGGCCTTCAAATAAGGGGACATCAAAATTTACTTGTACCTTGAAGGGAGTCGCACTTGTGAAATGGTTGCTTGTCAAAGATGTCTCGGCTACATCCATCAGTAGTCTTCAAAGGATATGAACAATGATGTCCATCATCTCATTCCTTTGTCACAGGAGGGATTCCTTGAGAAATGTCTTGAAAGGATATCCTACTCTATCATATCTTTTTTCTTCCACCATGGGAGGTCCCTTGGGCTAGTGAGAGTGGTTGTCCTCAAGTGAAACTAGCTGAAGAATCAAATCTCTATACCCTGACCTTGTTGGTGACCTGCTCTGAGAAATGACAAGGAGAAGAATGATCTGATACCACTGATCTATATTATTTTGAGAACGACATGAAGACAAAAATATAGCATAGATACAAAAAGAAAATACACAGAGATATTGCAAGAAACACAAAAAAATAGTGAAACCCAAATTCTATTAATGAATAAGAGAGAAAACATTATAGAACACAAACTGGAAGAATGGGGTAGCTTATCTCTTAAAAGAAAGAAATGGTGGCTATGCTTCATTCACAACAAGATTTACATCACACTCCATTGCATGCTTAAAGGGCATCCTTCAACTCAATTATATATGAGAGAGTGAGAGGATATAAATTACCATGATGCATGTGGGATAAATTAATCTAAGTTTATAAGATTCCATAGGCATGTAAAATACTAGGAATTCCTGAGTGGTAACCCATCCTAGTAATACTCTAGCCTGAGTGTGCTTAACTGCGAAGTTCCAATGGCATTCGGTGCATTAACACTATGTTGTAGGAATATACATAAGACCACTAAGAAAGCATTACATGATGCTTGTAATTAACAAATGAAGAGTGTATTGTGTTCGATTCCCTATCAAAAGGGTGAATATCATGGTTTATAAAAACCATAGGCTTGAAATGTTGATTTAGTGGAAAAGGTGGTTGGCCACTGAGATCCACCTAGATCATGTAGGAACTGAAAGATTATACTTATATTCAAGGATCCCTCAATCTATAACACATCCTCTAAGGATGAAATTATAAAGGTTGCAAACACTAGTCTATTTAGGTTTGTGCTACCTATGAAGATTCAACATGCAAATTTATAATTTTCCACCTCCCCACTTGCTCACAAAGAGTTCTCTCATGGGACTCGGTGAATAATAAAGCATGCCAGTGGTGGGCCAGTTGATTATGACAGTGAATTTTCCATGGGGAGGATATGAGGGAAAGCGAGAGAGATATGGGAGGAAAATCTTAAAAAATGGGCTTGTGAAGAACATCCTAAACAAATGGCCAACAACGATATCTTGATAGTATATTGAAACAGGTATGGCTTTTCAAGTTTCTAACACAAATTTTGTGTCAAATGGATGGAAAAAAAATGCAGCCTTGGAAAAGAAATAAAATAGTTGGACACATTCTAAAAACCAACAAAGGTTTATTCAAAATATATAATGAAATGATTATTTTGACACTTAAAAGTTGAAATACAAATGCAAATTTTATCCCTAGTTCACCTCAAAAGCTTTTAATTTCGTTTTTCTACTTATATTTTTTAATAAAGGAAAAAACTAATTTTTGAATAAAAATTGAATGGAAATTATAATGTGTATAGTGCATTGAAAATTTTAATATTATATATTAATATACATTTAATTTTTGTTTCATTGAGAAACAATGCTCCTTTTTCCATTTTCAGAGTGATTAATTGTAACTTAGAAATTGGATGGTCACGATTTGTATGAGAAATTAAATGTTTTGGATTCACATGGTGTGCCAACTTATTAACAGATTTGTTAGATTCATATAGTCTCTTCATTCCCCTTGAAGAGACTTCATGTTCAACTACACCATCAAAGTATTTTGGTCTTCTTCTTAATTCAGTGTAGAGGGCATCGATCACTCAAACTACACTTCTAGGAACTGTAGGATAGAGAACCTCCCCAAAAGGACCAAAATGAAAACAAACACATCCATAATGAAATTAAATGCATGCAACGAAATTAAATTAGCATGGATCTTCAAAATTTCATGACAATCAAATACCCATGAACAAAACCATAAATCATGACACACAACATGCATAGTACATAATATATATAACAACTAATAAAAATGTTTTTTCATATTTATAAAAAACAAACGAGACTTATCTTTTAACAACAATTGGTCCAAGAAACAAGCTGCATGAGAGAAATTTTTCACCCAAACATAGACATCCATTATAGATACCACCTTGAAGCCAAGTTATGAGGCCACTATGGTGAAGGCACCAAGCTACAAGATTCTCTATCTTTCTCAATCCAACCCATCTACTCTTATAGTCAACCAATATGCTCACCACATAGCATTCCATGTATCTCATTCAACCCTGAATGGCCAGGGAAATACCTTCCCCTATCCCACACAACACAAGGAATATCTTATTTTTCTCTGCTCAATAGTCCCTCGAAAATATTCTTCCCTCTAATGCTCTTCAATGTGGATAGAAAGAGCCCAATTTGTTGTATGCCTTTTGAGAATTTTCTGCAAGAAGAATACTTGACTCTCAAGCAACCAAAGAGTTTATAATGAATTGTGGGTGATAAATTCTTATCTTTGTCCACCCTCTATGTTCACCTACAACCAATTATATTCCATCCCAAGTCTGTAATTTTCCTTTTAATGGTGTTGAGTTTAGTTAATTTCCAAATTCATAATGTTGGTAATGCACAACATGACGTGAACTACATAAAGAATGAATATTAGAGCTTTCTCAACAATGCTAGAGTCAATTCCTATGACAGGATTGATGTAAGTGATCATTTTCCTTCATTTTGATAAGGGTAATGTAGGATTCTTATACTTCCCATGAAAATTGTACTTAGCCCATGTTCTCATAACTATGTGAAAAGACATTTCCCACCATCCTCTTACATGCATTTTCTTGGGGATTGGGTGCAACTTGATATGAAACAAGTGAACAAAATTGCAGATAATCGAAGAGGAATATTTTTCAAAGATAACATGTGGTGTATAAAGACATAATTACAACACTTAAGAACATGACATTGTGATTTGAACATCACAATGCATATTGAACATGTGAACCATGTTTAATATTATCACACAACACGTGTACTTCATATATATGATAATGACCCATTGGGTATGCTATTTATAGATTTAAGATCTAACCAAATTCCTTGCAATCGAGAAGATATTGTCCACATATAATCGTCGATGGTTAGAGTCAAAATATCCATCCATCCAACTTGTAGTGGATTGTTTGGTTGGTCGATCGACTAACCGATTATCTTCAAATGTTGGTTGACCTTTTTATCAACATACTTGTTGATTACTCGACCAACTAATGTAGTTATATGGTAAATTTCCTAAGCAAATGTATCCAGATGTAGGTTGACTGCCTGGCCAACTGATTCTAGGAGAAGTGTGATCAACCATTAGAACCTAAGGTTCAAACACCCTCCCATCAACACATGACTTTGAAGATTCAGGAGGTGAAATGAAGTCATTTAGACACACTGCCCATAACTGTAGCTTCCTGAAGCCCAATCATCATATGGAGCTTGAAGAAATTAGATTTAGATAATGGTTTAGTGAAGATATCGACTACCTGATAATATTTTATGCAATAGACGAGAGAGACAACATTCTCATGAACCAACTATCTCAAATAGTGAGCATGGAGCTCAATATGTTTCATCTTATTGTGGGAAACAAGGTTGTCAACAACTTGAATAACACTTTTATTGTCACAATATATTGTAGTCAAGGTCAATATAAGAAATCCAAGTTCACCCAAAAGTTGTTGATTTCATATTGCCTTTATACCCACATGAACAATGTCACGATACTATGTTTCTATAGTTGACAAGGATACTACATTTTGTTTCTTGCACTACCAAACCAATTGTCCAGCACTGAGGTGAAACACATAGCCAAAATTGGACTTACAATCATCACTCACCTACCCAGTGAGAGTCGGTGAAGCTGACCAATGAATCTAAACTTTGATAATACTTGATTCTGAGATGAATCGTACCCTTCATATAGTGAAAAAATATTTTGACTACTTTCGAGTGACTGTCTTGGGGAAACTACATGAAATAAGAGACCACACTAACACCAAAGGAAATTTTAGGTCGACTATGAGTAAGATAAATGAGACTATCGACCAATTGTTGATAGAGTGTAACATCAACTTTCAAAGTTGACAAGTTTTTCTCAGCTTGAATCTAGATTTAAAAGGAGTATCGTAGGGCTTACAATTATCCATTTTAAAACATGTCAAAATATCCATTACATATTTAGATTGATAAATATAGAAAAACTATCAGCCAATGGTAATACTTGAAGGCCCAAAAAATAATGTAGAATACCAAGATTTGTCATGTCAAAGGAGTCAACAATTTGTTTCTTCAATCTAAGAATGAGATCAATGTTATTGTCAATTATGACAAGGTCATCAACATGTACAACAAAAATCAAGGTGTTTCCATGAGTATGGAGGACATACAAGCTATGATTATATTCACAATATTTGAACCCATGTCTAAGGAAGAAACTATTGTTCTTATCATACCAAGCTCTAGGAGCTTTCTTCAAACCATAAAGAGACTTCTAAAGTCAACAAACAAAGTTAGAATACATCATGAAACTAGGAGACTGTTCCATGAAAAATTCTTTAGATAGTTCACCATGAAGAAATGAACTCTTCATATCTATCCAATGGATTTGTCATCCAAATTTAACAATAAGAGAAAGAATCAATCAAACAGAGTTCATCTTTTCTACAGGGTAAAATTCCTTAGTGTAGTCAATGCCTTCTTGTTGAGAAAATCCTTTCACAACCAAATGATATTCATGATGTTCAACAACACCTTCAAAGGTAAATTTTCTCTTGTAGACCCATAAACACTTAACAACATTCTTTCCTTGTGGTTGAGGAACGAAATCCCATGTGTGATTCTTCAATAATGAATCCATTTTGTTTTGTATAACCAATTCCCATTTAGGTTTTCCTTGCGCATATCATTAGGTAATAAGATCATAGGTTTGAAGCACATGAGTCATCAAAGAGACACTGACATGTTGCTTCTGACTGTAATTTTTTCTTCCTGAGGAAACCTCACCGACATAGGATCTAATAGCTTCAATTGTCCTAGAATCCCATCTAGGTAGACAAGAAAGGGGTCAATTGTTGTTCACTGTAGAAGGTCAATCAAAATTCAGAAAAATTTCAATTGATGGAGAGAGAAGAGAATTCGAAATAGAAATCGTTTGACCAGTCAACTCGGAGGTTGATAGTCTAGTTGAAATAGGAACATAGTTTGACTGTCTATTTGAAGGACTGAAAAATGGAATATGAGCACCAGAGTCAGAAACAACATCAAAGCGATCATCTTATAA
This sequence comes from Picea sitchensis, assembly GCA_010110895.2. Classification (NCBI taxonomy): domain Eukaryota; kingdom Viridiplantae; phylum Streptophyta; class Pinopsida; order Pinales; family Pinaceae; genus Picea; species Picea sitchensis. The sequence continues at coordinate 155,185 of SNQJ01S0013610.1, forward strand.
CACTCCATAGGAGGCATTCAACAACTTTATGTTGGAAGACTTCTCATAAAAAAAAACATTTCTTATGATAATTATTATTTTTTTGACAATGTCAAACATGCAATAGGCTTTAGAATCTTTAAAGTATCCCATGTTGATATAAGCATGACTCTTTACATCCAATTTTTTTTTCCAATCATCGAAAATATGATCCCACGAAACACGTACAAACACATGGAGGTGGCCAAATGAGGGATTACTTCCACACCATTGTTTGACTGGAGTCATTGAAGGAATAACTTGAGCCGAGATGCGATTGAGAAAATAGTTTTCACAATAGACAACTTCAACCCAGAAGCAAGGAGACAAATCTTTGGCATGAAAAAGACATCTATCCATTTCAACTAATTTCCAATTCTTTCATTCTACAACACCATTCTACTTAGGTGTATGAGAGACCGATTGTTTCCACTAAATACCAAATTGAACCAGGTATTGTTCAAAATTTCAATTCACATACTAACCACCATTACCTAATCTCAGGCATTTGATGGGTCGACCACATTGCTTTTCAATAAAGGCTTTAAATTCTTTGAAATTTTCAAAGACAAGATCCTTGTTTTACATAAAATAATCCCAACATAACGAGAGATGTCATCAATATTGTCAACATATACCTTTCACCTGCTAAGTAGGGTCTATATTAATTCAACAAAGATCACAATGAAGCATATCTAGGAGTTTTTTTGCTCAACATGATTTTCCAGAGTCAAAGGGTGTTTGATGATGTTTCCATTGAGTGCACACTATGAAAATTTAGGTTTTTTTATTTTTTCATGCCAAGTGATCTGAAAATACCACATCAGTTTTGATACTAACTTGATCCTTAAATATCAACAAACTTTGATATTGATTCATCCCAAAGAATCCTTAGATTCCAATTAGTTCATATGAAGATACTAAAACATCCGACCAGACTCAGGAATATAAATGAAGGTCACTTTACTATTTACAAAATATCATGTGAATGTTTTACTTATCCATGAACCCATAAAATGATGAATAAATTGAACTGTAAATGCGATAATAGAAAAAAAAAATAGAATAACTCAAATACACATGTAATTGAAATACATCATTGCAACTTCAAAGTCCCTTTAAATAACATGACTATTCTTCATCATTTCAAAATTCCAAATTAGATTACAATATAGGCTTACAAAAACACAATTTGAAGACACTTCGAAAATACACTACTCAAATGTAGAAATGGAGTACAATATTGAATTCTTGGTGAAAATTGTGAAAACGTGATATAAAATACTTGAAATTCCATCATGGTGATGCCCGACACTTTTTATGAATTAGTATCATACCCTTCATACTCTCGACATGCATTATGAGATGAAATTTTGCATCAAAAATTGTGTCTCGATATTTGTGCCCACATTTAAATGTGTGTCCACAATGTGTTGGGGTCCATGTCATTAAATATGGAACCCCTTCTGACCAAAATCCAAAATTTTTGACATACATTAAATACATTTTTTAGGTTTTATAACCAAATCCTAGCTATAGGGGAATTGGTTAAAATTATATATTAAATATAGTAGGTCCAGGGTTCTAGCCCCACTAAACATACTATATAAACATTTTCTTGTTATAATATCCACTAATTTGGTTGATATGGATATATACTATATCTTGTATATAGTATATAGTTAACAAACTTCCACACGCACTTCTGAAATGAATATTATATTGTACGAACTTTGTGATATCCCCTTGTGATGTTTTTACCCGAAACACCTGATTTTGACTAGATTGAGCTTTTATGGATCCCATGGGGCCTCTGTGATCATTTTCGACCCTTATGTACCTCTGTGAGTGTTCCTTATATCCTCCCAGATCACCAAGTTTGACTTCATTCTTTAGTGCCAGAAACAAGAATATTTGGTTTAGAGTGAGGTCGAGTCGTCACACAAAACTTATACAAATTGTCCTTCAGGTTGAGAAACCCTCTAGTGACAATCAATTGACCATTATTCAAATATCAAAAAAAGAACTAATCTAGACAAAACTCCACAATATTACTTTTCTTTGTTAACTGAGAAACCAACAATAGATTGGAACTAAGGTTTGATACATTATAGATGTCAAACCTTTTCCCATGTCAACATGAAACATCGCCCTGACTAGCAATGTCGAGAGAAAATTCATCAACATAGATATTTCTCTCCACATATTTATCTAAGTATGTGAATAAGTAAGCATCCTTATCCATATGATGAGTGTAGTCATATTCATCTACCCATTCATTTTGTGCAGAATGATACATCAAGGTTTCATAATTTCGAACTTGGAAGGTGAAATTATCAGTGGGTCGATGAACAACAGACACGTCTCCTTCAAGGATTTTGACCTTCTCCTCTAGGTCTTCTCTCTTCTTGTAGAATACCTTTTCCACATGTCCATTCTTTCCACAATACTGACATGTCTTCTTCTTTCAACTTTGACGTGGTGCATCTATCTTCCCTTTAGATTTATGGTCAAGGAATCTAGGTCATTGTATAGGGGTATCAAACCATCCTCTTTCTATTTGATTCAACTTGTCCTTTCCCTTGATAAAGTGGGATTGATGTTTACCACCAAGATTTCCTTCATCAAGAAATCTACATTAATCAGTGATAAATAAGACATAGAAAGCTTCGAAAGTTTAATATTTACCATCTTCCTTGGACACTTTCCAATTGGTGTGGAAAGTCAAAATGAACACATTAAATGGTGTTCTCAAATTCATCGAGACCAATTCAATGAGTTATTCATATTTCTTGTGATAATTGTTTCCATATTCACCCCATTTGAGTTTCACTTCCTTTATAGGCTCCAAATAGTCCTCTATTTTGTTGAAATAATGAGGATAGAGAGAGATAAACTCTTTCTACAATTGCATGATGTTCCTTTCATCGAATATGTCGAATATATACTTCAACTTCTTTCAGAATTGATGAGAGCATTTGATTCCACTGATGTGAAATCAAATATTTTGTGATACATAGGCCGTGATGACCCCCATAGCCTCATCCTTATTTATTTCAACAACGAATATTTCATGATCGTATGTTGGATCTGAAATCACATTATTTGTATATTGTCACAATCCTTTACTCTTTAGTAGGGTTTCCATGTCTCGTTCCCACACAACATAATTTTATCCATTCAATACTATATGATCAATCTTTAAATCTATATTGAATATCTAGACAGATCTTATATGTTTCCACAAGTTACAATCAACAAATCACCATCCCAGAGACAATCACACAACATATCTGACTCAACACAATTTGTGGACAATAGACAAGGTCACAACCAATCACTTTGAAATCATGTTGGTGATTGAGTGTAACCTGATACAAAAAAACAATAAATTCAACTACATATAATCAAAGAGGAGTAAGTTTCAAAGATAATAGGTGGCTTCTAAAGACACCATTACATCACTTAAACATATGCCATTGTTATCTAAACATCATATTGCATATTGAACATGTGAACCATGTTCAACATTAGTTACAATACTTGTGCTTCATATATATGACAATGACCCATCAGGTTTTCTATTTATAGCTTCGATATTTAACCAATTTCTTTGGAATTGGAAAGATCGTGTCCACATATAACTATTGGTGATTATAGTCGACTCAGTAAAATATGCATCGTCCAGTTGGCTCGATAAGGATGCTCGACCTGACTTTCCGCGCGTCCAACTTGTAGTTGATTTCTCAGTTGGTTCATTGAATCACCCATTGTCTTCGACTATAGGTTGATTGTCAAACCGACATACTTGTCGAATACTTGACTAACTGATATAAGCATCTGGTCAATCGATTGGCCGATTGTATCTTGATGTAGGTTGATTGTTCGAACGACTGATTATAGGATAAGTGTGACGAATCATAAGAACCTGAGGTTCCAGCACCCCCCCATCAACACACAACTCTAGTGATTCAGGAGGTGAAGTTAAGTCACTATGACAATCCCCCATAATTGCATCTTCTTGAATCCCAAGCATCATACAAAGCTTGATGAAATTAGCTTCAAATAATGGTTTATTGAAGATATCAACTATCTAATCATATGTTCTGTGAAAAATTAATGCACTCATAATTCCCAATCAAGAGCACACAATTACTTCACATTTATATATTTTTTGCAATATTTGCTATGCATATGCACCTTGATTGAAGGGAAAGAGGATATTTATAGTTTTTTGCTTGAAGAAAAGTTAATATGCAAGGAAAAAATCCTTTCCAAATTGCTTTGTATGAAGAAAAAAGGTCAAAAGGAAATATCTTGGCCAGAGGAGTCATTAATGGTTAGTGATGACCAAATAATTCTATAAGAGTATGGTTGACAATTTTTATTTAAGGTGATGGTGACAATAAAGGTGATGATGATCATGTGGAGACCATTTAGATACTATTGAGATCATATAAGGGAAATACCATCACATTATAGGTTCAATTTTTGAAACTTATTTCCTCCATTAAACTACAAAACTTCAAAAAATAAGGGAAGATCTAGATGACTAAGAATATTATATATATTCTAGTAAGAGGTTTGGAAATAATTTTTTTCTACTAGATTTTGAAATTGGTAAGGATTCAATGTTATCCCTAGTTCTTTGTCTTCATGGAGGAAGAAGTAACAATATACCCTCCTCATATAAGGGACACTCTTTTGAGGATGAAACTAATAGTAAACCCTCTACATGTGTGTCATCTCATCCATATAATGTGTATATAGTGAGGAAAGCAGAGGATGTTCTAGTACTAAAGGTCATGGCGGAGATAGTTTCCAACCACCTTTTATATGACAAATGCAAGGCCATAATATGCCAATTCAATGGTTTCTTTCCTCTTATATTAGGTTTGTTTTAGTGTATTTATTCAAACTAGACAAAGGAATGTTCTAGGTATTTATCATTTCCAAAAAAAAAATTATTGTCCAATTTTGCACTCTTTTTTATTATCAAAATAATTTCAAGGAGGTCCCCTAGGTAAGAGTGGGTTATTTTTTTTTTTCTTCCTAAGGAAAAAATGCATTTTTGTTTCTAAATAGAATTATGGTACATATGATTAGGTTTTAAGTTCTATATTTGAATTCAAAAATGTTCCTCTTAGTTCTCTACATATCTCCTATTTTTTCTATCACATTGTTATATAATAATATCCAAATAAGTGCCTCTTATGGCATTGTTATGCATTACATACTTATTAAAATTGATTAATGAATGTTCCCTCGCACAAAGAATAGGTCTTTGAACATCCCAAAATAATTTTCAAAGAAAAATATCAATTTATATCATTGTATTGTCATAGTGGATTCCCTAAGTGTCCCATTTTGTGATTTAAGAATCCATAAATCAACATGTCAAAGCTACACACTTTCCTTTGGTAACACATATTCCACTAGGTTCAACTCATTGTATACATGAGTAATTGTGAGAATAGAAATATGCTCAATGATTTCCTTCAAGCGCAATGATAGAGGGAGTAGAGTGATAGCATGGACATTATGATTATTATTCATTAATTTAGTTGTAAAAATGGAGTCATTGAATACCTATAGTGATTCCAACTCATTTATAATAACTATCTTTAATAGAGTTTGCAATGTAACTATTTCAACGTAGTTATTAGCTCCATTGACCAAAAATGTTTTGAACTTGTAAAATTGTGTTTCAGAAATGTACCACACTCCTCCTATACCATAGTGTTGATTATATACCTAACATGAACCATTAAAGAATACCTGAGGTCTGAGTTTTTTAATCAACATCTCACTGATCTTTCTGGTATTTTTCACTTTGAGTTTTCTCCTACATAGCTGAAATAACAAAATTACATGTGGAAATGTTTGAAATATTTGTAGTTATATTTCTTGGAAAATGACGGTGTTGCATGCTATCCAAACCCCCCACATCACCATGAAGAGTATAGACCTGAATTTTTTCATTTCAAGTTTATGGAACCAGGGATGTAAGAAGTGAAAAATACTTGGCCCCTGCCAAATAGATCTCATTTTTAATCACTTTCTGACATCTTTCCATACATATTAAGTGTACAGGTAGTGGAAAAACAAATGAGTAGTGGATTTCCTCTCTTTTATGAAAGTTATACAAATTTTGGGTCATGTTTTCTACCTTTTTGTAACAACTCCGAAGTTGGAAACTTTTTATTCAGTTCCAACCACATGAAAAAACATATTTTTTTTTGGAACTTTAACCTTCTAGATGTGTGACCACCACCAATAGATTTCACACTCCTCTGAAGCCATCAATACTTGATATTTTACTTTCACTGTGTAATTCCCAACTAATTTAATTTGTAACCAAATAGTGTTGTCAATATCTCATTAGAGAAATTTTCAATTCTAAAGTGGGCCTCCTAAGAAAAATAATAGAATAATAGAATGAGATTTATTATTTTTCAGAGGGAAAGAAAGTTTTTTTTTTTTTTAATTGTATTTTCCACTTATATCCTTATAGGTAAATTTCCATATTGCTAAGGTTGGAAATGGAGAACACGACATGGACTTTGTAAAGCATGAATATTAGAGCTCTCTCTGCAATGATAGAGTCAATGGTTATAAGAGGATTAATGGAAGTGATCACTAACCTTACTTCTAACTAGGGGACTCTAGGATTATTATACTTCCCATGATGATCATACTTATCCCAAGTTCTCATAACTATGTTAAAATACGTGTCCCACCATTCTATTACAGGAATTCAATAATTGATTGATAATCCAAAGTAGGTGGACAACTTCTTTTAGTTAAAATTATAAAAATAAATGTATTCTAAGGTGGACACTTGGCTATAGAGAATTTATTTTCCCATAGGCCCCCTTTCTCTTCCCCTCTAGTGGAATCATATCCTATATGGTGATATTTGTAGAAATCTTAGACCATTATACATTATATTTCAATTTTAATATTTACATAACTTGAGTTCATCATGTCAACTTACCACACAATCCATATACATATATTTACATCACACATCCCTAGCCATTCACTAGTCAAGCTTTGGTCTTGAGCTACACAATAGAAATCCATACCAGCATATTTACAACATTTACATAATTTACCTTAATACACGCCAAGGGTTAAAATTGGGGTATTACAATGGTTGTTCAAATGATTGACATCCTTTGGGTTTTATTTCTATCATTTTTTATTTTACGATAGGCTCGTGCTTGAGGACATGACTTTTATAAGTTTCCTACTTGTTGAAAAAATTGGTATAGGACTATTGTATTTCCATAATCCAATTCTTAAGTCCATAAAGAGAATTTCCTTTGAAGTATCAACATATTTGATAATACCTTACTAATGTTGATCTCCAAAAAATTACGTGCATATGTAAAAATACCTAGCTTAATCTGATCTATCTCTATTTTTAGAGAACTACCCAAGTGTAGCATCCCTCTCTACTGAGCACACTTTTATTGACTTATTCTTTGAGGACACTTGCATTCAAGTGATCATGTTATGGTACATTGAGATTTCATTTCGATTATGGATTATACATGATGATGACGATTTTTTGTGACTTGTTATTATTTGATGTATATATATTGGTAGATTTTATTGATGAGCTTTCCTTAGTGTGGAGGACACATGAGAGGTTATGTATGTTGATGGAATCAATGGAATTCCTTGTAATTTGGATTGAGTCAGGGAGTGAATTATATTTTGATTGAGTATTTCATTTATGCACTTGTGACATAGGATTGATTAGAATATGATTTATGTATATGGATTATTGACACTAGTTTTATCAGTGGATCTAGGCTTGATGATGCTTGCTAATACGACTCACATAAGGAATAGAGGGGCCATGAACATAAACCATACATTGAGGGAGAGGTGTGACAGCTTCCATGTCACAATCTACTAGCACTTTGGACGTGGTCTGAATTGTAGGTTAATAATTACCTAGTTCGAGAGGTTCATGATGTCGTGAGGGTGGACTGAGACAATCACTCATGAAGATTCTAAGGGGCACAGAATAAGGCAAAGTCCTTATTCCTTATAATCCTTTAGTCTCTCACTAGGTTGACCGAATGGAGTGTTGACTCCAATGGGTTAGATTCAACACTAAGTCCAATAATTAAACTGTAAATTATTAATTATAAAGCCCAATAAAAGTCTAAGTCTAGTATACAACTAAGACTAAGTTTAAAATTTAATTAAGGGACTAAATGAATTATGACATAAGTTGAAAGATCAGAGGATAATCAAACTCTAGGAAAAAGGGGAATACAATCTAAAGATTGAATAAATTGCACATGTGTGCATGAAAATAATAAAATGGATTTTTGAAATAGAAAAAAATAAAATATAAGAGAATAGGTGTACACATAGAATAGTATCTAGAGTCAAGCTACCACTAGTATAACTAGAAGAAGACTCTTATTACAACTCTAACTAATATCTAGTTAGGATACACTCATTAGATGAGAATCTCAGGAATAAAGGGACAACTAAAAGTGAAAATAGGAACATATTAGGGAATGTGAGGGAAATATGATTTTAAATAAAATAAAAATGGTAATTACTTGTACAACTTGGGGAGAGTGTGATAAGTGTGTGGATGATTAATCATAAATAATTTAATCGAAAAATTTAATTATTTGTGCATGAGGACATCATGAGGAAATTTCTATACAACAAATGGTGAAAAAGGAAAATGGACTAACTTATTCTTGGTAAGGTTATGCTACGAAAATTATTGGGGACTGTGTTTTACTTGTGAGAGTTGGGATACCAAGCTTGAAGAAAGAGTGGAAGCTCTACCTTGTGAGGCAAGCTTCGAGCTATTTTTTTTGGTCTCTTGTGTGTGTCCCCTTTGCAGCTCGAAGGGCTAAGGGGGAAGAAGAGTACCCCTAACGTTGGCTGGGAGGCACCGATGAATTCTCTGGATTAACAGGCAGAAGGAAGGAGTGTTGTGCAAGCCTTCAAGTTGAGGATCATCCTCAATCATCCAATTTCTTGGGTCACGGTATTTTATAGCTAGTTACTCATTGTCTAATAAAATGTTAATCATGTACATAACATTTGTATGGAAGCATGATGATTATTAGATTCCAACAAATTATGAATTGTTAATATGTATGGATGATGTTTTGAATTGAGATATAGTACTTCTACAATGTATAATCCTATTTGTTATTGAGAAATGAGAGTAAGATATATATATATATTCAAATGTTTACACAATTAAATTGTGTTGTTAAGCATGAGTAAATCAATATGGATACTTACACAATATGCTAGTATTAGTACTATGTTTTCTCTTAGAAATTTTAGTTTCCCCTTTTTCTCACATGACCATGGTGACTATGAAAAACCAGAGGCTAATACCATAAATCTTTTCGAAGGACATATGAAGTTCCCCGTAAAGGTTTTTGAAACTCGTTCACGATAAGGTCCGTGGAGACTGGATTTTACTATTTTACTACATCAACTTAATCTTAAGTATCCTTGTTTTCATGATCCAAATTCTCTCACCTTACGACAATTGATATTTCCTCTATCCTTTCATTTCAAACTTGTTGCAAACTATTTCAATGGGAGTCACTTGCACTCGGTATTCTCTTTACCCATTCTACTTATGTGATCACGATTAAGATTCTATTCCCAAACTGGGTAGTGTTGTGAATTTTATTTTAGCTTGTCGATGGTGAGAATGCCTAATTAGATATTCAACAAATCCATAAATTAGCACAATTAAATAGTTGTTGGTGAATGCTAAAGGTTACAAGATCAAAAGAATTCTTAAAATAATATATTAAATTTTATTATTGATTAACAAATAAACGGTTGAGCTTCATTTATCTGGTGTTAATATTTTAATTTTTGTTAATCACTTACGTGGCAATCAATTAGCTATCAAAGTAATTTTTAAATATGATTAGGTAAATGTAAAAAAATAAACACATAAACGGATGTCTTTATAATAGCTAGAAAGTTAATGATTGAAATCACAACTATTTATTTTGTGTGACTACTAAGAATATTCCAGCCATATTTAATCCTGTTCATAGAAAATTTATTAAGCACTAAACCCCTATTAAATCTGCCCATTGTCAATAGGTGTATGCTTTTCGACATAATTATAATCATTAAAATATGTTTAAAAAAATAAATCCATTTGAAAAACTCATTTGAACCAAATCTTCTCAACCTTCTTTCCATCTCTCAAAGCTGTCTAATCCCCACCTGTAGACTCGGGAAAGGAGAAACCCTGCTCCATGTAGAAATAGACCGTAAAGGAAGTCTCAGCTCTTGTAGCTGTTATTCAATTTTGAGTGTTTTTATGGGTTGTTTGATTCGTCGTGTCTTCATGGTTGTGACCAATTACATAGGGTTTTTATAGTTTCTCTTGACTTTTCACTTATTTGTATTGGCGTTGGGTTGTGGGTAAAAATCGAAATCTGATTGTAGAATCACAATTGTTCCTCACCGTTGTTTAATGCAGTCTTATGGGAACTGTTATTCTTGACAGATTTAAGGTCAACGAGCATTTCCCTCTCTTTTAAGATTTATTGATTTTATCTCTGTCATAGTATATTGAAGAAATCATCATTC